>JACMIF010000674.1:11971-33667 GCA_014805445.1 Diplogasteroides magnus | reverse complement strand
TTTCCGTTAGAAAAATGAGAAAGACGCTCAAATTTGAACCACAAAAAATAGAAAAATCGCTATAACTCTTTTAGTTTTCCAGATACGAGAAAATGTCCAGAGTGCTTTTTTGCATAACTTTTCATTCTCTATCGAATGGTATATAACATTTGTCCGAAAAATCAAAAATGAAAATTTTTATTTTTATATTTTTATTTTCATAAATCGCTTAATTCAAACAATAAATATCTGAAATCGCGGTTGAAGTGTATCACACCCCAGGGGAGTTCACAGAAAAAAATTCAGATTTTTCTGACTACTGTGCCACCCCCTGTTCAGCCATTACCGCTCTTATGCGGAACTTGTTTTAAATCTTCAAATATATAATAGCCTTGAAACATAACCCATAAAGTGGTCAAGTGCCATCCATACTTGGAATGAAGCTGAGTATTCAGAGCATGCCGCCACAAGATCGCGAGCAACATCAACCACAGCCCGACGTCGAACAGCAGCAACCTGATGGTCAGTAGACATTCGGGAATATAGTGCATCATATCAATGGTTGGCAGAATAACCACTTTATCCGCTTATGTTTCATAGAAGGTATACCTTCAAATATATTATATAATAGCAGTGAAAAATATGTCAAAAAGTAGTAAAATCGTCAACGATAATCATAGCTGTCGCTTCAATTATCCTTGTGTATGATGAGCGAGAGAGAACGAGTCACTATTGCCAGACAGAAAAGTTACACATTATTCCCAAAATAAGTTAGCATAATGGTCAGTGATCACATTAGGCAGACTCCTGCAACGAAACAACAAATGGATAATTCCCCGTGACAGGGTCTGACTTCACATGTGTGTGACTATAAATTGCGTCTCTCTCTCTTTAGGTCGATCCTAATGGAGAGGAAATTATGCCCCTGGTAGCCACTCTTCCTTCCTTTTCCTCTGACGACTCTAAGACATATTCTTCTTCCTCACCCTTATCCCGTTTTCACAGGGTCGGTGCCCCGGTCTGACGCCATAACCAGATCAAATCATTAATCTAAGACATGCGTAGGGTTGGAAATCGGAAGAAGACAGCTTGAGTCATGGAAATTTGTTTTGGTCAAATGAAGAAATGTTCCATCGTCGTAAACAACTGAAATTTCACCTTTTTAGCGCCAATGTTCATGACTCAGTAGTTATTTCTTGTCCTGGATTTCCGTCTCTGCTCTCATCGTAGTGGACAATTGGCTCGGGATAGGAGGCGGATTAGACTTCCTTCTAAAGAAGGGGCGAAAGCCCCGCGAAGACCATAGATTTCATTAGCATCATTGGCACACACGGTTCTCAGAGCTAGATACCTCGAAAGGGATAGCAGGCTATAGTCAAATGAGATGAGAGAACGATCCAATCGCTTCCTCAATATATTTCCATCCGATTCCCCCGCATCTAACGAATTAGCAATCGGTTCCGGAAAAACATCTCTTTTGTTTACTAGAGTGGTGTCTTAGATTTAAACTGCGTTGGCAATGAAAACTGCGAGGAGGAAGTATAATTTAGAGATGCGATTTCGACTTGTAGGAGGAATAGCCATCCATAACTATTTAGATTGAACATGCGAAGGATTTGGGGAGAGTCGATACCCAACTGAGCATACTTATTGTTTGGAAAACATGAAAGATGCTTCTGAAACTTTTTTGCGATCTCCACCCAGTGGGGTTGTTTCATAGAACGGGTAAGGGCAAGAAGCGAGATGTTGCCTAAGGCTGTTCGGCATTCCTTAGATTGCGCCCTCTATTCACTCAATTAACGACCGGAGAAGGGAATAGAGATAGAGGACTAATGGACTTCATCGGATGGAATTGGGTGCAGACATAGATACATGGTGGAAAGTTGCAGTTGCTGCAGGGATGCCGATCGATGGAGATGGTACCACATTTCATCTGCCAATCGGATTCCAAGTGAGATTTGACAACTGAAACACAACGTGAACAGTCGAATTTATGTATATATAAAATCTGAACATAGTGTATGCATCAAGGATAATATCTATTTTCAGCTCCAGATGGATAGATAGAAATATTGAAAATTGTTGAAAAAATATTTGATTAGATGTTATCTTATAGGTAGTGCCTTGAACAGAATTTTCTTAACAAAAGTAATGAGTGAAAGACACTTTGAGTGAAGATTCTCGCAGGTGGAACGTGCTCTCTATGGAATTGCAATCATTCTCGGTTTTATTGCTTGCGCATACACTGTGCGAAAGTTCCGCAGCAACTGCAAATCCAACTTTGTGGGTTTTCCTTTCTCATAATTATTATACACGACAAAATATTATACGAAATATTTATATACGAAAATATTTTTCCAAATTTCACAATTGAAAATCGCAAAATGGCTCGTCCAGTTGGTTCTCGTCCAAATGAAAATAAGGTTTTCTAAAATTGTTAGTTTATGTATTTATCGTTCGTTTGACATACTCCGAGCGGTTGCATCTACGTTCGATAGACAACAATTTCGCAGAGATTAAACGAATGAAGAATGGATCCCGTTATCACTATGGAAGCCCTAGTGGAAATCACAGTCTAACACATGATACCTGCGTGTTTTTCAATGAACGAACGAGCGGCCTTCTTTTGGTGATAACCCTACGTGCTGAACCTAATGTTCCAAGTGCCTTTTCAATCCCATCTTCTCTTATCGAGCCAGGCATCTCCTCTGTATCTACTGCAAAGCAACGTGGGCAATTCATGGATCGTAAATATGGCATGACTTGCACACGAGATAAATGTAATTTACTTCGTCCACATGACAATTAACATATTTTCACCTAGAAAATGGCGTGTTCCCATGCATCTGTTAACTATACACAATGGTCCATAGCCCACGTTGTCTGCATCGACGTCCCATGATAAAATTAGCAGGGGTGCACGAAGTCTATCTTGTTTTCACAGGATACGTTGCGAAATTTCTTGTTCTCCGCTCACCCCCCTCCCCAATTTAGAGCCTCTGCAATGAACAATTCTGCCTTTTTTTATGAACGAGTGAAGGGGGGGGGTTGCAGACCAGAGATCTCGCTCTCTATTCCAGCATTGGATGAAATACAAGAGCACCATGGACACTTGCTCCATAATTGTGAAATGGACGTTTGCGCCGTGATTATGACGCTGACGGCGTCTGTCCACTTCGCCTTTGAAGTACAAAAGTTCATTGCGATCTAGTCTTTCAAACCAAATGATTTAAACAGTGATGAATGATCGTTTGCATTAATCTCTTTTACTGGCTTGATTTTTGTTCATGATAATCACAAATATATTTCTATGGTTGATGGGATTATGACAGCTACTTGATAGATAGAGTTTCATGTGCAACAGAATTCCTTCCAAATCTTGGGGTTTGTGGTCTTTGGACTGATTGATGCGTACCTTTAGAATCGACCTCAAAGAGAGAGAGTTTCGTGATGGCTCACAGGCTTGATTTTTTGGGAAGCCAAACAAAACATGCCCATTCGATGTTATTCTGGATGCGAAGAAAGAAATAAACTGTATCGGAATTTCGTGATTTTACTGTAGGCAGCATTTAATATTTTTTAAATACACATTTAGATTCAAAATTATGGCCCGATGCATTAGAATGCAATTCCATAGTTGCAAATTTCGCTGGAAAAATAGATTGGTCCAGCGCGGACATGCCTGAATTTGTAATGGCATACATGAAATTCCATGACAGTTTATTGTAATTGGACCATTTCCAATTCATTGAAACATCTGGACTGGTCATCTTCTTCATAAAAACCATTAATCGGAAGACTACATTCTTGTTGGTAACACTCTCATGATCCAATGCTCTACCAACAGTGATGTGTTCGAATCTACCGAGGCTAGAGAGCACTTCACTAATGCATGGGAGCATCAGACTGTGGATAATACGTGTTATGACAACTGGACAGAAGCAAGACCGTTCGAAAACAAAAATTTGTATCCCAAGGGCCCAATGATCGAGACGAACGAGGAAGTGTGTTGACTCAACTGTTGAGCATAGGGAGGGGAACGTGTAAGGGCCAAAACATGCAGCACAGACAGACTTACTCCTTTAAGATGCGCTCTGCACACGAAAAAACATTCTTATCGTGCATATTAAATGATTGTTGCAGGACGTGGCAGCAAGGCATTTCTCTTACAAGATTTCACTGAGTGTCGCCGATGCCTTGATTCTCTTCGTCTACGCGCCCACGCAGTTTATGTGGATTAGCACATACTGGGTGAGCCTACAATTACACAAATAATCTGGATCTCTAATGATAGAGGAAATTTCAATGATATGAAAATCTGAGGTTCTAGAAAGAAAATAAGAGAGTACATGTTGACGTGTGAAATCCGATAGCGGTCAGATTTGAACCATAATATGCACAACATACAGTGATGTTATCGATACACACCTGTTTTATGCAATAAAATATGCAAGAGTCAAATATTGTGCGTTGTACATAGATGCGTATCCCAATACTGATTTTTTTTCATTTCAGTGGTACGGCGGTGATTTCTTCTGCAGAGCGTACAAGTTCACGGCGACCTTCGCCTTCTACCTCACAGGAAATATGCAGGTGAGGTATTCATTTCAACAAAGGCGTTATATTCCCGTCTGATCTTTGTCTGTGACGGAGGATTAGTCACTTTGGCAGCCTTGCCTCTTCCTTCTTCTAGCGCCAAAGCCCTGCGAAATTGGCTAAATCTTGAAAGCCGACATTTAATCGTTTACTTTCTTGACTGGTGAAATTCTGTTCCCGAAAATAGTAAGTGCACTTGGACTGATTCGTAATCTTCTAAGTCTCGTGACCGTTGGAATTTTGTTCCGGAAAGCAATGAATGTGGATGAATATCATCCAGAACAAGGATAATCTTTCAGAGTAGAAATCATGTATCAAATTGTGCTGTGGGTGGGCATCAAGGCTAAAATAAGACATAGATACTCCCAGTAGTCTTCATTATATGGACAGAATGAATACATCCTGAGTGAATAGAGAGAGGACAAGGGCATCTATGCCCTTTTCCATTGTGTGTAATGACATTGTCCACGAGGCTTCCATAGTTCATTCCATTATGGAGAGTAATATACATAGTAATGACAAAAGGAGTAGGTTGGAAGGGATGAATGACATAATGAATGTCTGAGGAGTCTAAATTGACGCACATATTCTATAATGGCATGCTGTCTCAGGTGATAATCGCCTTCGATCGTCTCTTCTCCATGACTCGACTCAACAAATTGCACGTCAAAGGGGTGAGTTTTTCATTTCATAGAATTAGAAGCCAAAGCGGGACCGCGAAAAACATTTTCGCTTTCGAAAGGGGGAAATTGCCAATAATCGCTTCTCTCATGGCAATCCGAAAGAGCAGAAAACCAATGAGATACGAAAACAGAGACGGGTCTTTCTTGCGAAGAGAAATCAATTAAGAATAAGGAAGATAAAACGAAATGCTTTTTAGAGTTTTCAATTCTGTAAAAAGTGTATTTGTTCGTTATCCAATCTTCGGAGCTGTTGTCAATAGCATCATAGAGATAACTGCTCAGCGGAGACTAGATGACTTTTACCTATTTAGAAACCCAAAATCATTTCAGAACAGAGAATACAACACACGACTTGTGCTGGCCGGGGCATGGATTCTCGCATTCCTTTGTTCCATTCCACAAATATTCGTCTTCAAGGCATTCTATCTCATTGAGGTGGAGCACGCCCAGTGTGTTTCAGTCTGGTGAGATATCCAAAATCTCACTAACCCCTTACACCATGCGCGTTTCAGGACCATAGCCCGGTACGAGTACGCGGAAAAGCTCATTGACGCCTACCACTATAAGCGCATCGAGAACATGAGGGGAATGAACAACGCGACGGAAGTGGTGGGTTACGGTAACGGGATATTCTGTGATTTGGCAAATTCAGAATACGCCGATTAGCATACCAATAGTGACTTTCGACCAAGTGGAGAAAGATAGACAGTTCATGGAGTATCTGGAGAGGGTCAGTATTTTAATTATATTTACTGCATTAAGGCATTTTACATTTAATGAGATATCTAACATTGACACAGCTGTTGATCTCAATGAAAAATTTGTGAGATGAACACATACCTAACCCAGTGAAAATTGCGGGTACACAGACTGTTTGAGTATGCTTCATGAACAATGCCGTAAGTCAAGGATTATTTAGTAGATATTGTAGTCAATGCAATTTGTTCGAATGATAATATTGCTGTGCAGGCCTACAACATCATTCACATAATGACGATGTGCGTGCTTCCTTATTTAATCGAACTCATCTTCTACGCCGCCATCCTCTCTCTCCTATCGGATGCGCAGAAGGGAGAGTTCCCGGGATTCAAGAAATTCGCCAAGAGGTGACTCACTTTTAGCACCCATTCGTCATCATCGTCATCATGTCTCCAATGCAACGTACTATTTTTCCAGGAAAATTCGAAAAGTGCTGTGTATTGACCGCTGGGAGAACACATTCTTCTTCAGAAACCAGTGAGTTGTTAATGGTTAGTAGGGTTTCCAATTCGGTAAAAGTGTTTATCCCATACATCGAATCTTTGCGAAGCGCTTGTCTATTGCACATAGAGACAACCGGACCGCGGATATTTGTGTCTTTTGAAATTCTGCAGCAAACTAAAAGTTTCTCTGCTACTTTTATTGATAAAGTTTGGGAAAAGCAAAATATTTTGGGAATGTCTATAACACCATTTGCGGATTCGGACGAAATTGTGTTCTGGGAACGAATGCGCAAAATATGTTGTGTTTCAATACCAATTTATAGCAGAAGTCCGAAATGTACTGATTGTCAATATAATTTTGCAGTTTATCGCGAGTGTTCGGTTCTATGCCTTCTCCTGAACACTCGGAGGACGATCATGAAAGAGCCACAATAGTGAATAAAAATCGACCGAAGATCAAGCTTGTCAGGATGGCGTCCCGTAGTCAGGTAGCATCATTTTCGATATGCTGAAATTTCTATTTTTATGAAAATTAAGCACTTACAGCTAAGGAATAGAGTAGGGAACGCATTTTCGGAAACTCTAACCACCTCAATCTCGTCGAAGGGGTTATCTCATTTCGATAGATAACAGCTCGGCGGGGATTAGGGAATATAGAATTTCTGAAATGCGATCCCTATAATGAAGCACAGGTAGATTTCAAAATTCGGTTTATATTTATTTTCAGGTGCCGTCACCAACTGCTCAGGATCGATTCGAGAGTCAGAAACTTTACACGCACAGGACACGATATCAGTCTGTCGATGTCACTGTGATGAGGGTGACAACGAGTGAGTTAGCAAAAACAGCAATAAAATACATTTGAATTGCCGAGAAAATAAAACATAATTTTGAAAACAAATTTTCAGACACGCCCGTTCTTATGAGAGGTGCGGAGAAAGCCGCTATTCTACGGAAGGACAATAACGGACTGGAGGTAGGCCGTAGGTTTGGCAGTTATCATATGCAAGACCTTCGTGAAACATAATCAAACTTTCGAGAAATTGGATCAGTTGAACAACATACCGATGACTATTGCAATCTTAGAGGTAAAATGAAACCATTCAGGTTATCCCTTCTCATGTGAGAAGGGCTAGTGCACCCGTGGAACCGACTTTGGAAGCCGTGGTACGTTTCATGTACTCAAATATAATACTTGCCGTTTTGACTTTACAAGCATATGGTATGAGGCTGCCGAGAAATTGGAACCATTCACTATGTGGGATGAAATTTGGTTGACATAAGGGCCTCAGACCATATGCTTGTTAGAAATTCTGTTGAATCTAAAAAAAATGAATTGAATCTTATTCAGACATCATCAACAGCACCGTGGCTTCGAACAGTCATGACTGCAAGAAGGCACGCGAAGAAGAAGGTTATTTTTAAAAATCTTTTCGCTATTAATGCAATGTTAACAAAATTCAGGCGTTTCTCATGCTTTCGTTCAACTTGCTCTTGTGGCTACCGTATACCGTCCATGTAAGTTTCATGGCTTTGCTGACTTATAAAAGGAAAAATACCGTAACCTTTAACTTTCATATTCTTGCAGGCAATAGCATCCTCTCTGCAGCTCCTCTCAGCGTGGGAGAACTACCAATTCGTGTGCGCCCTAGTGGCTTTCAACGCCATTACGAACATCTTACTGTAGAGTGAAAGATAAGACCGCCATCGTAGTGCAATGGACACTCGATATTGATCGTTGATAGATTCACTTCGTCATTACGGCGCAAGGGCCCCTTGGTTTTCATCCCGTACCGTAATGATAGCGCTGGAAAAGTTTCAACCTCCCACTCCCTCCCCCACTATTGTTGCGAAACACGTCCATATTGAAGTACAACTATAGAGTGTGCACCTGTCGCTAGGAACGTATTTATATGAGAAGAATACTGGTCGATTGCACTACATGAGAATTGTCAGAGTCGGGTTTCGTGAATGAATATCTACACTATAGTTTGTTGTTCAACAACGCGTAAGATTCATTTTGTTGTGATTGGTGCACCCTATCGATTTTCAGTGTAATTTATATATTATATCTATTAGTGTAGGTCAAAAAGATTGTTAGAGCGCGATGGGAACAGCTGCAATCGCAGAAATTCCTTGCGCGGAATGAATCAGCACGGCCGCCATCGCCGCGATGGGAAGTGAGGGATGAATTGCGAGGTTAGAAAAACTTTCCAGACACCCTAATATTTCAGCTTAGAAAAGTGTGAATTTTCCTTATTGATGGTGTATAAAATTCTTCCTGGGATTGGGGATATTATTCACTCTCTAGACATTACTGCCATAATGATGTTATGGGCACTTTATTGTCAATCATCAAGTGATGGCGCAGTTGCATCTCATTCATCCCTTCATTTCCTTTCGGTCCTTCTCCATCTCATTCATTCCTCCCCCATCGCAATGATTCCGGGGGATGCACTATGGAATCGGGCGATTGTTAACAAGTTTTGCATGCAATCGCCCGATTGCTTGCATACATTAACATTGTGCTCTAGCCATCGCCCGATTCCTAATAATGCAAATTTTCGCGCTCTAATCATCGCACGATTGCTAACCCCGCAATTCATCCCTCACTTAACATCGCGGCGATGGCGGCTGTGCTGATTCATTCCGCGCGGAGAGGAGCGGTTCATCAAATCGCGCAATTCATTCATTCCCACAACACTAATATCTATGTTTGCTATCTGAAAGAGAAAGGAGAATAAATAATATTAATTTGAAAATGTTGGATTCATATTGTCAAATCGTGCTGGTTCAAAAACATTGTCTTGTCCAAAATTCTCCCCATTACTTTCACATTTGCGTGGTGCTGTTCAGTTAATTTAACAACGAGCCGTCAATAAATACTGAAGAAAAACTAACTTACGTATGTGTTGACGTTTTTCACAGCTTAACCAAATTGAACAGAATCGTGACAGCGACTGCGGATACAGTAGTCATTGCTAACACTAGGTGGAGAGTGGATGGTGTCCTTCAATACTCCTGGTCAATCGTTTCATGCAGGCCACTTGAAAAGAATGTGAAGTGTGAGGGCACTTCATTCATGCAAGGCCAACGTTGAGAGGAGACATGAGACGAGCACTGGAATGTTCACATTGAGACAGAAAATAATGGAAAACACTCAAACATTCAACCTTTACTGGTAAAGAGGAAGTTATTGTATGATTCGTCAATTCATTATGAAAAGACTGGGAACGATCGTCTGTATGTGCAAATGAGAAAATCTTGTTATTGGAATTTGCAGTGACCGTGATATCATATCTAGTATTTGCTCCCTGACAGAAAAAATATTTCCGAAAAGTTCAAACTCGTTGTCCCTCGAGTGTTATTTATCCCGTTGTCCTTAGTGTTGTTCCATTTCATTGCGCGGAAAGCACAAGAAGCTTACGTCCGGTTGTGCGATGAGGTCATTGACTCCAAATGTTTTCCAAGAAAGGGCCGGGCACTTTTCAGTTGAAGATAAATTCCATTCCCTGCTGGGTATTCTTCTTCTTTTGACTCGGAATGCGTTTCTCGCATATGCTTGCAAGCGTTTCTGGAAGGCCGCTGCAATATTTCACGCTGCACTAAGTGTCAATGCATCATGCTGACACGTTTTCCTCTTGCAGGGTTTCCAGAAAGGACTCCATACACTCCGAGGGAATGTAGATACGATTACCTTTTGCTATTGTTTTATGGTCATTTGGTTCGTTGAATTTCCCAGCGCCTAAATTCCTTGCAAAATTGTTTTCTTCTGTTCCTAATGTGGAATACGCATGCGAACATGGTGTATATGTGCAGAATCCTGATATAATAAGCTCACTTTCTTCTTTTGAATCCTTCTAGGGAAGGGCATCATTCTTTCTTTGCTCCACGAGGAGCGCCTCCTCAAATACTACAGCGCTCATTCATTTTCCGCCTCTTCCTAAACATCACCAAAACCCCTCTCCACCCTCTTGAAGGAACCAATTCCGGCGCCCCTTCAAAGGACGAAAGGCATGAGCGCCATAGATTTTGGCACCATCAATCCTCCAGTTCAAGTGTCTACTTCAAGATTTGGAACAAATGTCCACGATACTATTATTCATCCTCTTCAAATGTCCTACGACCCAAATATTGAACGTTCATTTCAGTGAAAATATTTGGCAATTTCCGCGTTGTTAACACTTTCCTTCACGCACAAACGTAATCATGCAGAAAAGAGGCTCATTTCCGACGAAAACAGTCCACCTTCGTTACATTTTCATCTGTTCAGGCTATTCTCGCTCATGTTAATTGTGAAATGCTCTTTTCCATGCAAATCATCCGCTTATGTGCAATGAGCCTCGAGCTCGTTGCTTATTCGAGGAAGAAGTCGTAGGCATGAAATGTGAATTGGACTTTATTCGGGAGCCAACAGAAAACCGAGTCAAATTTTATTCTCTCATTGAGTTATGGCATTGGGTTCGCGTCTAACTTGAGAGTATATGGGGGCCGAATGTCTCATGGGAGGACCGAAAAGGTCGTTATATCGCTGGTGCGTGAACAATTCACACTGATCGAGTGTAAAATCAGACAAATTCTATTTTCTGTCGAGTCTTCCTTCTTAGTGCATTCCCTGCTCTTTATCTATTTTTTGTCCATGTTTCGTTTTCGTGGATCGGAAAGGCGATCTCGTTTACTTACACTTGCACACTTTCGAGTCCGCATTCCTGCCCTTCTTCTCGCTTGTTTCCAGCTTCGCGGATGGAATATGCTCATGTATCCTCACCATTCTTGGGCAAATGTCTAAGACACGGTAGTTGTTCCCCCCCCTTCAATCATCTAACAACTCGCAAACTTTAAAGGTTTTCCCCGAAATCAATTAACGATTTCCGCAGTTATTGCAATTTCCAGTATGCACAATCTTTATCGTCCACAGCAGTGGGCTTATTTCCGACCGCGCAAACAACAAAGGCCTTTTTGGTTACGTTAATCTTCAGCAACCTTGTCACAAGCGGAAGTTTTGTGATACGGATGCAAAATCATTTGACATTTCCTCATATATTTTTAGTATTTAGTATCCAGAACAACGCTCCAGCCTTCCTGAAAATAAGGAGCTCAAAATTCCTTCAAATAAATCTGTTTATAACTAGTTTAATAACTTTCAAATCCGATGATTTAAATTTCTTTTGTGACATAATGAATGCTTGAACGGATTAGAGCGTTCTAAATGAATGCACTTTTTTCACAGATTCAACTTACAAAAAGTGCAATTTTCTATATTGTGGTTTGCGCGTCGATAAAAAGCTCTCATGTCGCATATTTACTTCAGGCTATTCCCGATTTGGATCCTTGCAAATTTCTCCATTTCCATGCAAATCGTCCATTTATGGCCTATCATCTAGGGTATCGCAAATGGAAAATTATTGACAGCCGTTCATTTCTAGCCGTCTAACTTCTCCACATAGCGGTTGTCGCCGCGTTGTGGAGAAGAATGCTAAAGAATGAAGTCAGACGAATAGAAATGAACGGCTGTCAATAATATCCCATTTGCGACACCCTACTATCATCTCCTCGCCCGTTTCTTCTTCCAAGAAGTCATAGAGATGAAATGTGAATTCGGGAACCAAAAAGAGCAAGAGAAATTTTTATTCTCTTATTGAGTTATGGCATTGGGTTCTCGTCTAACTTGAGAGTATATGGGGGCCGAATGTCTCATGGGAGACCAGACGATGTCGTTAAATCGACTGGTGCGTGAACAATGCACACTGATCGAGTGTGAAATCGGACAAACGCAATATTCTTCTGGTGAATTTCGGAGCAACGACGCCCCAGTGGCTTCTTTCCTCATTCTTGTCCATTTTTAGATCAAGTTTCGCTTTCGTGGGACCGCGTGCCCATTGTTTCGTTTCTGCATTGTTGTCCTTCTTCCGACTTCTTTCTATTTCGTGAGGGAAGGGAAAGTCGACTCCTTAGGAGAGTCCTTCCATTGCGTCTCCGTGGAAATGTCACACTGAGACCATAGCCAGATACGTCTTGCTCATTCACTCAGTCATAGACCCCGCGTAGAACAAGTGGAGAGCCTTAGCCATTCATGCATTTCGGTCCGTTTTGGTTCCTGTTAGAGATTAGGCGAAGGCCAAACTCATTAGGGTTTGTATTTAAATCGGCAAAAATAGCATTCTTCATGCATGTATTCTCTGCGTAACTGTTGTCTAGCGAACATAGACTAAACTTCTCCGCGGAGATCAGACGAATGAAAATGCACTTCTTATCGAATTATAACCCTAATAGTTACTAGCTCACTCGGTTGACAATTACAATGCACTCGAAATATTTTACCGCCTAATTTCTCTTCAGCGATCGCGAGACACTTTTTGGCCCATTTGCTCTTCCTGCTGGTGGGGGGGGGATTCAATCAGTGATCCGAAACTTGGCGTGCCATGTTTCACATCGTGCTCGAAGAAAACGAGCTATGCTATAA
Source organism: Diplogasteroides magnus (assembly GCA_014805445.1). Classification (NCBI taxonomy): domain Eukaryota; kingdom Metazoa; phylum Nematoda; class Chromadorea; order Rhabditida; family Diplogasteroididae; genus Diplogasteroides; species Diplogasteroides magnus. The sequence continues at coordinate 20,744 of JACMIF010000674.1, read as the reverse complement.
CGCGGTCATGAACTTTTCTCCGTATTTTGAACGAACTCCAAAAACAATTCTTGACTTTTCTTGTGTGCGTAAACACCTATCTCTACTACGCGCTGTTGCTCTTCTGGAAATAGCCATCTGCATAATGTGAAGTGAATTTGCCCCTGTCCAAGTGTCCCCTCCTCATTCTTTCACTCTCTTGTCCAGTGCTACTCCATAAGTTAGAGAGCGCAACCCAAAGGAGTATCTGGGCTACTCGAAGTTTGACGGGCTTACTCCCCACCTCTCCCTCGCTTTCCCACAACCTTTGTTTCGCGGCGAGCACTTTCAAAGTCCGAGTGGCTCAAGAGTCTGAACTTCAGACTGTTCCTAAGTGCACATGATTTGTTGCTCTTCCCCACCCATCCTTCTTTGGTCGTTCTAGTCGTCATAATTCAAATGTTTTTGGACGACGGGTAATCCTTTGAAATGGGCAATGGCCTTCTCTTTTCTCTTTCTCCAGGCGTCTCCTCGTATATTCAGTTGTTCTCTTTGCATTGTTCGCTTATTGTTAGTCTTCCGAGGACGCACACATAATACAAAAGTATCTACTCCGTGTCCTTTCGTCAACCTTCAATACACTTCTATTGTAATCATGTTCCACCTTGATTGAGTGAATGACAAGTACATTTGTGCCATAATTGTGAAATAGACGTTCATGCATGGGATTCTGCCCATTTCATGTCTGTAAATAGCGCTCCACGTTCTCTTGTCTTTGGGCCGCCGCGAATATCATTGTTGCATAATCTCTACATACTTCTTATTAATCCTCATCTGTCTCGAACCAATATTCGTTGACAGGGGACTCATTCAGATCAGATTATTTGACTTTATTCTTCCACTATCACGATTATTGCATACCTCATAGAGAGCCGGAACACGATGAGCTATTTCTGTTCAGACATGTCGCACTGTCTGTCTAATCTCATTTCAGGTCTGTTTGAGTCCATCCGCACCCTCTCCTTAGAGTTAAATACGTCTAACGCTCCAAAGGTTAAAGAACCGTTCGCCAAATTGAAAACCGTCTGCTAGTGGACCCAGACGGCTATAGCTTGCCCCCACCTCCAGAAAACTTAGATTAACTGGAGAATAGTTCTATCCGGAGTAGTCGTTCACTTGACGGATGCCTCTATTTCTCATTAGAGTGGCCACGCCAATCCACTGCCACTCAGTCAAGACAAGTAAAGGAAAGTGGGAAAGGAACGGATGAACGAAGACCATCACGATATTGTCCACTTCTATGGAGGGTTATGATATTTTCGAGCCGTTTAGGTTGTTTATTTTGGGAATACTTGTTGCCAGTTAAGCCTTGTAAATTTTACGCATTTGAGAACGGCAGTTTACGGTACTGATATTCAAAGTTTTGTGCGTCTCCAATGATTCAGAACGTCCGTGAAAATCTGGGAATTCCCTTGAGAGTTTGCCCAGACTTGTTATTGTTGTGCCCTCGATTGTCGTTTATCTTGCCGTAGATTTATCCTTCCGGGATGCGAATCCCCTGGCGTTTCCCTCATTTCACGTCACAATTTTAACTTTCCTGATACTGAAAATCCACACACGATTAGACTGTCAGTCTGCTGCTGTATAGACTGATGATAGAGCACTGCTGTATAAGAGAGACCAGAGAAATCTAACCGCATGTGAAGACCACTGTGCTCAGATAAAGTTCGTGTATCTATCATTCATATGTATTGCATCTGACGATTGTTTTCTGTTGGACAGTTCTCTCTTCACCCGGTATGTCAGGATACCGGATGTTTATGGAGGGACCGACAACACACCTCTTCCCGTGCATATTTGTGTCTGTGAGGGCTCTGCCCCACTTAGTCCGTTAGCGTACAGTCTGGACTCGAGTGAACCTGTATTTTTGAACACGAATGCCCAGTTCCTACAGTATCTCATGCTCCCTGATGTATTTTGTATATTCTTCTGATGTTCCCTATTGCATGTGTGTTCTTTCTATGAGAGATGACGAACGATAGTCATAACCAGAGAATGGGAAGGAAACAATTTCATTCGACAAGCGCTTCGTCAAAAGGAAGCGTTTCATTTTCATGCAAATGAAACCAAGCGCTTGCATTTTGGAGAATGAATTGCTTCCTTTTCAGCGGCGTTGTAAGAAAAATTATTGTGACGCTTCGTTTTGTGCTTCTTTTCCACGCCCTCGTCATAACTCAGGCACTAGTGGCCTCTGATCGTGTGTCGGACCTGTCAGACTATGTTACTCAACAATTTCTCCTTCCTTTTCCTTCTTCTTGCTTCTTTGCCATCTCGAGTAATTTAGAGGCGACCGTTCTTAATAAGGTGGGGGCGTCATCTAATCATTGAGCATCAGACTGCATTAACTGTGGTTCCTGTGAATGAGAGGGAGTAGTGTTCATATAGATTCTTGATTCTTAATGTTTTTTCTGTATTCCTGGCAGACTCAATTCCACAATTCCATCTGCTTCTCCTTGCATGTCTGCCCATTTATGTACAAAAACTCCCCTTAGAGCCGGACGTTCTTATGATTTTGCATCATATGATCACTCCCATACATCATTATTAGCAACCTAACTGAACTGTTATGCCTATTATGTCCGTTGCGTTTTTGACCCCGACTATGTCATAGTTTTTGCGAGCTATTTCGTCGTTTCTCCGACTTCCTCTCTTGATTCTGGATGAACAAATTTAATTCAGTTGTGAAGTATAATACTCACGCTCTTCCTGTCGCACTCTGTGAGACTTACTCACAGGAAACCATACTTCCCCCGTATACTTACTATATTACTGCATATGTCAAGACTCCCATGATTTCGCTCCACCCGCCGATTGTAGCCGAAATCGAAATTTCACATGGCTAAAATGTCAACAGTCAACGTGCAAGTGTGAATGAGACTTCTTTATATATAGCAACACATATCAGGTAATGTTTGCGCCTGATCGAGCCCGAGGGACACGACGTTGTTACTGCCAACAATTGCCTGCGATACAGTATTCCATGTTCACTTTCAATAACAGCCATGATTTACTGCCTTTCAAATCTCTCTTGGAACAAGTTACGTTGAGCGCGTGAAATCTTGTTTCGGGAAACATCTATGAACGTTTCCTTGAAACTCACGTCACGCGTAGTCAATTTACCGTAATTTGGGCAGCGTTGCACAATTGGAAGAAAAGGCATAATTGTCTCTGTCTTCCACATCATTCGTTTCTCCATCAACAGTAGAGTCTAATTATCCTGTCGACTTATTTCCTCTTCTCCTCTCTTTTTCTTCCGCGCTGCTGCGATACATGAAAGGAAGGCCCAAGCCTCGAATTTCCTCCCTTCTTCCTCTTTTCTCATCTATTCATATTCCTGGAAAATATTCGTAAAGCGCGTCGGCATCTGAAACATATGCGACCGAGAAATTACTCCCAAGATGCAGGCGATTTGCCAGGTTAACTCGACCTCATGTAGTTACGGTGCAGCTATTGAACACCAAAAAAACAGTGTCAACCTGAAGGCGTAAACTTTCCGTGGTTGTAGGTGTATGGAAATATATCTTCTGCACTCGCTTGTATTCGAAGACTTCACCTGTTGCGAACCGCTGAACTTTTGTGCCCTCAGGGCATGAAAATTTCGTAGATCACTTTCCTCACTTCTAGGTAAATAATGATGCTGCAACAGATGTGCAAGGAGGAACTTCTCCAAGAAATCGCCTTCAGAGATGAAGTTATTGATCAGCTCAAGAAGGAGATCGACAAATTCAGGTACCGTAATCCATGGATACCGTAACCAGACGATCCATGCAGGAGCCAGATGCAGAAGGCGAGAAAAGTCGCCATTTCCGCAGAATCCGAAGTGTGCCTGAATCATCAGACATATGAGAAGAGCGCAGAGTGAGTCAATCTCTCGCCATTTCTTTAAATTTTAAATCTGGCGGGAAATCCTGATTCAGGGTGATCGAGTTGATCGACGAATCGCTGATGTCCAATGACTTTATGCGGCATCTCGATGAAGTGCAGAGAGAACGACTAGCGGCGGCCATGAAACCAATTGACACTCCGTCTGGGGCCATTCTCATAAGGTACGGTAGGACAACGATTAGGAAATCGTACCACACGATGAGTGTTGCTTTCAGACAAGGCGATGCCGGTAATTTGATGTACGTCATTGAAGGCGAGTATCACTTTTACCTAAAGATATAATAATCCTAAGTGAATTCTTATACGCAGTACGCTCGTTCCGTTTTTGACCGACTGTCATTCCGTGCTATTTATGGTAAAATGACGCTCTGAGTACCAGTAAGGTGACTAATAATAGAAAAATGCGCCTGATTAACTTCCGCGTTTAGCAACAGGTTGTTATCAAATATCGATGTTTCTCGAGTGAACACAGCACGTGCATTTGGACGCAAATGCACATTAGTCGTTCACAATGGACTGTGCAAGAAATTACACTGGAGAACGGCGCGTTGGCCAAGTGACAGCGAGTTAGGTACCTACAGATTTAGCGAATGGTGTTGGGTGAATGAATACGAAGAAATTGGATTCCAGCCTCAGCAGTTCACGTGACTATTCGCCATTCGTGTTTAAGTGACAACGAGTTTTTCTAAAGCCATTGTCCATGCAATTGTCGCAAAAATGTTAAAATACGTGGAAAAGGGTATATTTATTCAATATAAAAGATGCCAAAACTTACTTAGAAATCAAGTTTAGAATTTATTGAACCAGAATCACTATGTGAATAGGGCAAAATACAAGAAAAAGAAGCCATTATATGTTATTGCTGTTATACAATACAATGCAATTCAATACAATAATTTATCCGTGTCAGAGCATACGCTATGGGGATCAAGGGCAGTCTTCGATTGGGCATAAACTGTCCGTCGCCTTTCTACTCTATAGCAAGTCCTCCCAATAAAATTCACGGGGAGTTGATTCCTTGACCGAGACGTTCCTTATGTGGCCATACTCCTCCTGGTTGGCTAAATAGTCCCTTCTAGAGGAGGATTCCATTCCGAGACGAAGGGGGTAGGAGGAAAGGGGAGGAGACCGCCCGCGTCGAAGGACTCGGAGTAAAATGTTGTTATCAAGCATGAAGAAATAAATCGCGCAAAATTTCATGAATTTAAAAACGTTAAAATAATTACTAAACCTAGGCTTCGCATTCGTATGAATCAAAATAAACAGCTACCCCTCCCTTTCGCATTCTTCCTTCGCACGGGATTGATTCAGCAAACGTAATTGTCAACGACAAAGGACGTCGGGTACATGCAGTGCCTGTAGACTGCACTCCGTTGCACTGTTGTTTATTCTAGAAGTGTTTACCGTGCACGGAATGAAATCTTACAATTATTACAATGTGCGTATTTATCTATGACCTGTAGAACGTTGAGGACGTAGATAGATTAGGATGTAGGAGTGAGTCAGCGCAAATTATTGAAGTTCGCACCTTCTGTCAAAGAGGTGAAAATTACACGGAAAAAGGAGAATGACGCAAGATTCAAGTTGAAAGAGCCGAATAATCACCCCGTTAAGATGAATATAAAACATTGCAGAGGGCACAGTGCACGTGTACGTGGACGGACAAATGATTCGAATCATGGAAAGAGGAGCACTCTTTGGAGAACTGGCAATACTACACCACTGTCAGAGAACGGCCACTGTTAAAGGTACACATATCTACTTGTCACTGTATTTTCTGAAAAAGTGCCGTAGTACTAGACTGACGACTTATGTTTCACACTAATCTTTGCTGTCAAATATATCCGAGAAGGAATATGTTTCTTGCGTAATATTTGCTTTGCGCTGACTTGTTTATGAGTTCTTTACGAGGGTTGGAAAGGATTAGGTACAATTAAACCAAATTATTGATTATTTTAGTTATTGAAATTGTCAGGGCTCTTTCTTTCATGGAGTCTTTCATAACAAGTATATGAACCATAGATATCTAGGGAGTTCACATTATCTTTGTTGATGAAAATATGCTAGTAAAACGAACATTTTCAACTGTTGTAAAAACATAACCTCGGCAAGTTTAATGTTTGCAGCCGTCTCCAACTGCAGAGTTTGGGTGATCGAGAGGGCCATCTTCCACACCATTATGGTGGAGACTGCACAGGAGAAGAGGGAACTGAACAGGAGGGCATTGAAGAGGTATGTGGGAGACCGTCATGGGGGCATATAGATGAAACACAAGAGCGCCATTGGCATTTGCGCCATAGTAGTAAAATGGACACTTGCGCAAAAGTGCATCTCTCCACTTTACCATTACTGCTCAAATGTCCGCGCCGCTCTTCTAGATAGCGCGTGTTTCTTATTCACCCAATCAGAACAACTATTTTTCTAGAATATTTTTGCAAAAGTTCAGCAATAATGAGGAGAAAAATACGAATGTCAATGAATACAGAAATCTGTTCGAATTTTGTGAAAGTGAACGACAAAATTCGTTGGTACTTGCATTGCTGAGAAAGTGATTTACAGTTCTCGACGTTTCAATAACCTCCCAGAAGACGCTCTTCTGAGATTAGCAGACCTGTGTGCGGAGAGGAGGTACGAGACCGATGGGGATGACGTGGAGGTGGAACCGAACTTCATCTATGTCGTCGTCAGTGGAATGGTGAGTGGGAATATGGTCTGGAAGTCTGTTCTTTGAGACAAAAGCACTGCGCTAAGATCAAAATACTCGAAAAAAATTCAGATATTTTTCTTCCGTTCATTTTCCCCACCTGCGTTTGGAAATGTCGAAGCGGATGACGCTCATTCATCGTACACAAAATCGTTCCAAACGCGGGTGGAAAAGAACGGCAGAACTACAAATTTGAATGCCTATTCATCATAAGCTTCGGTCATCGGAAGCTTTGATTCTTCCTCATTCATTTGCGTAGTATCATCCCACCTTAGGCCGTTGTCTATCATGGATATTCATAAGGCAAAAAAGGGAATATGGCAAAATTGCGATCAGTATTGTCATCTAATTGAAGAATCGGATTGTCTGCTTTACTGAATATCAATTGCTCATGGGGAGTAATAGTTCTGTCGAAACTTTTCCAAAAAAGATATGATCCAAAAGTCCCCGAAGAATTGCCTTTTCGTGAATAAGTCTTTTGAAAGATCACTCCACTTTTGTGATCATTCAAGTACCGTTTTGCCCAAAACTTCATTTTTCTGGCCCTTGTGACTGTCTTTTTCTGTTCGTTTCTGCACGGCAATCAGACAAAATTTTCTTCATAAATCATACGATTTACGCACATTCCTAGACAACCTATGAATGCTTGTGATCTCTATTATTGAATAATATGGAGGTTTAGATCCGTACAAGATGTCAAAAGGAGAAGTTTCAAAAGAGCACCCCTACATCCCTTTGTTAGTATGTCATCAATCTTGTCTCCCTCTTCCGAGTGTTCGCCCTATTTCTTATCACTCTGTCATCGATTCCGACTAGAGAAGGGAGCGTGGCCAATAAGTCCAATTGATTGTCCTCTCTGGTCTCTATCTCAAGTAGTCGTCTCTCCAATGACACGTGACTCCTGCCCAATGGCTGATAATGGCCCATTCCTTCCCTCTTCTGGGCAGCAGTGTCCAACCATTAGGGTACATCGGAGTGCAGTCAATGTCTATAATGATAACCCATTCACTCGATGATAGTTGTTCGGACCTTTGTCAGATAGCTACAGATCAGCCCTAATCGACAAGTGGCAGCACTTTAAAGGGAAGACGCTTATAAGCGAATAAGAGCGTCACATTGACCCGATGAACTGAAGATAAGCCACGACCTCTCTAATCGTGCGAAGCGTGTCACGCGTCGCCCTCTCTATTGTGGCCTTATCAATGGTTTCAGTTTTACAATAGCCTGACCCTTGATCTATTCCCTTTCCCTTGTCTCTCTCTATTCTCGTGGACTATGCTTATCGGTTCTGGCACGCCGTACAAGACAAAGTCCCCCATGCCCTTTGTGTGGGCGCATTGGCTTTCACATAAAGACTAAGAGGCTGACAATAAGATTAAGCCATCAAATGGCCATAAACTTCGCCCGTCCAAGGTGAAGACAACGAAGTTTTCCCCGCTGGTAGGAATCTGTGCAGGTTCTATTACACTTACTCTTAGAGCCTGCTGAAGACGAAAAACTTGGGAACATGAGCGCAGGAGTGGGCAAACTTTTAAAAGACATCTTCTGTAAGAGTGGACCTCCAGGCCAATTCCTTTGCACAAATTTTCAACTTTAGGTCACCGAACTGGCTGAAAACTTAGTTTTAGGGTAAATCGACCCATCACGAATCTGAAATCCATTTGACATGAAAATTTTTCGTTCCCTCAGGGCACGAAAAAATCCGAGAAATCGTCAAAAATTCGAAAAAAATCCGATCTGTACAATCAATGTGGCATTCGAATTTGCACCTCTAGGGCATATTCCGATATTAAAATGAGATCTGTAACTTCATTTTGAAGCACATTTTCAGCCCATTGAAATATTCAAACGGCCGTCGTGAAAAATTTTTGCATTATACACATTGAGATTCCTTCATTTTTGGAATCTACGTACCTGATTACCCCCAATATGTGAATTTCAGCCAAATCGAAGCTGACTGTTTTGCTCCACAGTAGTGAGATTTTGCTCATTTCGTGGACAGTCGTTTTTGCGCACTCCCTCCCCCTACCTCTCCCTCTCCCTGCCCTGGCCGTCCGATCTGGCAAGTTAGGCAATATTGAGCCCAACTAGTACTTGAAACATATTCGCGACGGGAATATTCACTCTTCCAGGCTTCAATTTGGTTTACTTTTTTTCTCGAGTATT
>JACMIF010000674.1:0-11871 GCA_014805445.1 Diplogasteroides magnus | reverse complement strand
GTCCGTTCAAAACCACCTTCGATCCAAAAGTCTTTTGCACATTTTTCAAAGCGAGAGTGCCTTACACTGGCAATATTCTTGCCTCCAATTCACTGTTCTATCCTAACCGTTGAGAATAATGGCTCATGCAGATTTAGAATATGCCTATTTCTTACCCTTGTTCCCGCTTCTGTGTCGGGAAAATTGGCACGCTTTAGCGTTCCGAAAACGGTAATTTTATGCATAATGCAAAAATTTTACACGACGGCCGTTTGAATATTTCAATGGGCTGAAAATGTGCTTCAAAATGAAGTTACAGATCATTTTAATATACTTCAAAATGAAGTTACAGATCATTTTAATATCGGAATATATCCTAGAGGTGCAAATTCGAATGCCACATCAATTGTACTGATCGAATTTTTGTCCAATTTTTGGCGAATTTTCGGATTTTGTTCATGCCCTGAGGTAGCGAAATTTTTTCATGCCAAACGGACCTCAGATTCGTGATCTACGGGGTCGATTTACCCTAAAACCAAGTTTTCAGCCAGTTCGTTGACCTAAAGTTGAAAATTTGTGCAAAGGGCTGGTCCACCCTTACAGAAGATGTCTTTTAAAGATGGAAATAATGAATGCACAGTGTCTCTAGTACATGATTAACGACAGTATGCTGCTGAATAACTGGAGTATGTTTGACCAAGTGACATGTATACATCATGATGTATACTCACAGCGCGCTCAAACTCGGTGCATTAGCACCCTCTCAATTCTCAAGAGACATCAACACATAAGAGAGGATGGGAGGAGAGAGAGAATCCACTCTCCCCTTCACGTGCAGCTTGCAGCTGTCCTTAGCCACCAGCTGTTTATGTCTTGCAAAATGGAAGTTGGTGTTAAACGTAATGCAGCCGGGTTCGAGTGTTCATTAGCTCGAAAGAACTTTGCCCCTTGCAGGTGATAGCGGAACGGAATCGGCAAGTGGGACGATACCACGAGGGTGACGACTTCGAAGTGCACGTGAACGCCAACGGATACTGGTTAGTATTACCGCAGTAATCTCTGTTTTCTAGTAACTCTAAGTAATCTGCGAGTTCCCTGGAGTAAAGGATTAGTTAGGCATAGAGGATTAGGATTAGAAAGAATGTCTAAATATTGGACTACTATTTAAAATGTTTAATATTCTTTCATCATATTCTACTAGAATGCGCAGCAGTTGCGTGTTTCCGGTCATGTTCCGGTCAAATATTTACAGTGTATCATGAAAGTGTCTTTGATAGCCAATGCGTAGGATTTGTACTGCTATCAAGAGAACAAAATGCCAAGGAACGGAAAAGATCTTTCAATCTCTCTCTCTTTCTCTGTGTACCGACCGTTCTTTCATTTTTCTTAGATCATTTGATCATCATTCATCCAAACCAGACGCATTTCGTTCAGACAATAGACATATAAATACCAGTTCACACAAAAATAAACGATATGGCAAAATCTCGGTAGTGAAAACTGTTGTTGGTGGATGTTTCGAAATGAAATTTCCATCAACAATAGTATTATCTGCCGATATTCGTAGTTTTAGTTATCGTGCACTACTTATGAAAGGTGAACGGGCAGTAGCAGTAGTAAAAAGTTGTCCTTACCATATGTCTCACTTTACTTGCATCGCCCTTCTTTCCACCGAATGATGCACTCTAACAGAACAGCCCTCACTTCCTCGGCAGATGAGGTGTGTGGGAGACAAAAGTGCATCTACGGATCACAAAATCAATGGTCAAAAATGGCAGAGCGACTGGCATGCACTTTTCGAGATCGGCCCACTACTCCGTTTGATTCACAAATATTTAATCAAGCATGTTGCGTGAGAGTTATAGAAGGTGGAATGGAACCTATGTATGCTACCTTCATCAATGGGGCAAAGTTTTGTTCAGTGTACATATTTTCTCTAACTAAACAATGTTGATGAGATCGCGTAGTCAATGATCAAGGACGTCAATGATCGAGCGTAACATTCGCACCGAACACTTGTTTTTCCGCGTCGACTTTTTTACACTGACAATACTTGTACCCGATGACACCCACCTCGTGTGTCAGCGACGCGTGCTGATGGACCCAACAATGCGTATTAATCCTGCCTCTCTGCGCTCTCTTCAACGCCCACACTCTCTCGACTCATTGCTCTCTTTCTCTCCGTCTCTTGTCTTCACATATTCTCTGCACCCCCTATATCCCCCAGACAGTCTGTCAGCCCTTTTCGATGTTCGAATTCATCTGCGTCTTTAATAAAATTCCCTTTTCTGGTCAGTTCTCGTGACTGATTTTGATCTCGAACCAAAGAAATTTTCTCATTGATGTAGTACTCTATCTTGTTCAATGACGAGCGACTCGAACCACCGATGCGTTGCACTGATTGATCAAAGCCCCCACCTTCTTCCATTTCATCGTCGGCTAATGCCAAAATCACGATCTTCACTGCAAAACGATGTTGGGTACTGGCACATGTGACTGCGCGAGACTGCGCGACAAATTCGCATCATGTCTCTTTTAGTTAACCTTAACGCGAAATGTGGAAATGCGCACGAAGCGAGTCAGTCGCTAGTCATTCCTCTCGAGTGAATAGTCGTCTTTTACTTGAATATAGTACAGAACACAAGAGACCTTGAATTGGTGCCGTGTCATGGCTGCGCTCTACACGCGCTGATTAGTCTATGAGCTCTAGAGACATACTATTGGAAGAAAGCGCAGTGACAATTTTGAGCCAAACTCTACGGAACACCATAGAATGAACCGAACATCACCAGCTGAACGCTCTCTGAACGCTAATGCCAATTGAACGGCCATTTTGTATTCGAGAGACACACATGACTGAATGCGCCCTCTAAACCGCACGTATAATCGGTCTACCGTAATGTTTATCGTACCGTTCAGGACACGTGCCCACGATCGTTTCCAGGTGGACGAAGCTCCACTGCAACTTCTCGTAATGCACGTCGACCAGGTGAGAAATAGATGGAACTGGTGAAATTGGTTGATGCAACTGCTTCCTGGGTCAAATATTGAGTCATACTAAATAGAGGTTCAAAATCGGTCAATTTGTTGTTATACTTCTCCGGAGTGAGGTTATCTCTCCCCCCTGATAATAACCATTATGCGAAGAAGAATCACTGCAAATTTACCGACGTAGAGGCCATAAACCATACCGGTGATCTGAAACTGATTGTGAGTCAATTCTAAACACATACTGCATTACGAAGTGAAATATAATATGTTTCACATCCCATTGAAATATGCATTCTCTTGTTTCATTCGTTATGATCAATATACTGTGGCTATATTCCAATAACAGTTATTCAGGTCTGTAGGGCCCTGGACACTTCCGACTTCGAGGAAGAGATCCGACCATCGAAACACAGGTTAGAGTTGACCTTTTGATGAGTTTGTGTGAAGTGATAGGAATTGAGAAAAGATATTTGCACTCTTCTGATCCGTTTGAGAGTCTTAATGACTCAAACGTTCAAAAAATATATTTGCGCAGAATGTAGGGTTTCCAGAACTTCCGATGAGTAATGGGTCGCGAAAAGTTCAGTGGACTCAAGCAAACCAAATGATAGGCTAACACTGAGTGTACACACTTCCTCCTTTCCAATCCTCGTCTCTCTGGAAAATGGACACAACAGCAAATAAACAGAAGAAGGCGCAGACAGCCACGACCCATTCACGTGAAGGGGAGTGGCCTGCGAAACCGGGCGGAAATACTCTTCTTCAGTCCTACTGGAGTATCCGTCAGAGAGAATCTCTCTCACCCATCACTCTACTGCATATATTGATCGCTATTCTTACTCGAATACTCCTAGGGCGATATTAGTTCAGTACATTTTGGAATAGCTTGCGTATTGAATTTCTAAAGCGTTAGTAAAGTGCATTTCTTCTTCGTCTATTCCTCTCGGAACGGTTGTCTCTACGAGCGATAGACAACCACTCCGAGTGGATTAGACGAATGAGTAATGCACGTTGCTAGCGATTTAGAAATCCTAATTGCGTAATCATCATATTTCTTTGCACTTTTATTGTTGTAACTCATACCTCTGAATTGTTCCTTGTATTGATACAAACGCTCTTGTATTCTGGATATAGCTTTTATTTTCTGGGTGCAAAGGCACTGGTCTCATGCAACAACACGTCGTTTCTGCCTGGACGCAGAAAGCGTCTTTTTTCTTCCGCGTCAGAATGGGTCAATAAGTTGTTTCCTTCTGTCCCGTCCACGTGTCATTCTCGTGCTCCTCGAGTTTTGTCGTTCAAACAGAACACGTTTTGAGCCCTCGTGACCGTCCGCGCGCTTCTTTCCCTTGATTTCGCTTATCAGTCGTCTCTCTCTCGCTCCCTCTATCTCCCAAATCACAACGTTTTCAAAGAAGACGAAGATGCTTGTCAACGACATCTCCTATATACTAATGCAAAGAGCGACTTTGGCTATTGCAGACTATTTTATTGCATTCCACTCTCGAACGCAGCCGTCTCTTAAAGAGTGAGACAACTACGGCGGAAATTACAACTATTTTGGGATCAAAATGCGAAGTGTAAGGCAATAGAACGGCGTTGCAAAAAATATTTTGACTGCGCATGAGTGGGAAAGAACGTACTATGTTTACATCTCTTCTCAACATCAGTGATTGGATGATATATATGTAGACGACAAGCCAAGAGAGTTTCGCAACATAAAAGTGTCTGGATTGGTCGGTATCGAAGACAATCAAAACATCACGCGCGCCCTCATTCTCTACCATGTGGGAACTTGTTCTTCAAAGATCACTCCTTAGAGGAAGATAATCGATTGTTGTTGATAGCACTGCTCGATAAGGAGTGTTTGCCTTACGGGATCGAACCGCCGCCCGACCAATCCGTAGCCAGTACTCGTACCACTAGACTATGGGCAGCTCATTCTCTACTGAGCACGAGACACAGCCGCAGCAGCTGTGTTCGTTCGTATTTTTCCTAGGCTGGAGTCATTAGTCAGCGACAGCCGTGCATGTGACAATGATCGGCAGACAGTGAACGGAAGAGAGCAGTCGGCGCAAATAATAATATTTTGAGATGCAACGGGTCTGATCAAAACGGTTTTCGGTCCAGATTGGCCTGTTGATATGGGGTTGCACATTAGACATCATGTCTAAAAAATAGTATATCATGGTCAAAACATGAGCGAATTTTGCAATCGCATCATCTCAGAGAGCAAAAATATGGGCATAACAACCGGAAGAGAAAGGAAAGGTCAAATGTTCTGGTATCATGTTCAAAATTCAATCGATTTGCTGTGGTGAATCTGAGTAGAACTTGTCCTGCACGGAGAGATCGTGTACTTGCAAAGACTTCTCTTACACATTCACTCCCATTTACACTCCAACAGTGTTCTATCAAGGAAGGCGAGTTGAGTGGAGTTGGAGAAGACGTGAAATTGAAGTTGTGAAAAAGAAGCTCGCTGATCAAATCTTCAAAGATCAATGACTATGACGAATCATCTGTCGCAAACCCCCTAAGGGCCGCAACACTCATGCTATCTCACATGAGACCCCACGGTGCCCATCTGAGATCAAACCACCACAGGGAATATATTTGACTTTTGGCCACCGCCTACGACCTGGCAAGATCTGGAACGTGATACCCTATTGGGGGGATTATCGCGCAATCCACTGATCTCACCCAATCCAGTGACGTCTGGAGCACTATGGAACAGTCCGGACATTCAGGAGGAGACCAGTTCTCATGTTATGTATGGGCATGAGAGACAACCATTCAGATGAGAGTTGCGACGGCAAATGAGCGGTTGATCAAGATGAATTGTAATTAGTGCGCACTGCCTTCGGTTGTTTGTCTTGATATGGCCATCAGTCGCAAAATCAAAGATGAAATGTCCTCTGGATTCTTGCGTATCATTATTGTCCTCTTCCTCTGGAATAGTGTGGAAGGGTCATAATGTGTCAGATCAAACCATCAACCAGCGTGGGAAAGTGGGCGGAGTCAGGTCGGGTAAGAGAGGAGAGGGAGGGGCCGATCAGTATAGAGTGTTGTGTATATCGTCTGCGGACGTGTGCTCAACCCCTCTTGGATTCCATCCCCCCATCGACAGTCGTCAGGATTAAACCCCGGTTAGAACGCCATGCACATAAAAGCATCTGGATCCCTGCCCACGCTTTCTAGTAAACAGCCCCCGGCGTCGGATCTCAAGTGAGTTTTTCATCATTCTACAATTTCCGAGTCCACTACCAATTCCCGGTTGCTCTCTGAGAACTTGCAGGGTTTAGTGGGTAAAATAGCCGGTTTCCTATTTACGCGCGTAGTCTTTGTCTGCACAGACGGGCATGTGGTGTTCACGTGCCTGAATCCACTCTCTTTCTCTTTTTTGTCTCCTTCTCTCTTCTCATGTGAAGCCTTACGACAGCGAACTGCATTTCTGTCCTCCTTTCCACTTGTTTTGGTCGTATCCCGTCCACTTCTACGAATTCTCTTCCCTGTCTTTTCAGGATACAAGACTTTGTACCATGCATAATGAATTAAGTCTTCCTTACGTGCTTGTTTTGTCAATACTAATGCGCGTTTTTTTACTATGAAGTTCATATTATGAACCAATTGCACGAGACCAAAATGTTCTTACACAACGGTAGTTAGATTACTTTGGTCGTTCTTTGCCCCTGTTTGCTTGATGATCACAAGAGTGTCGCATCATCTGTCATTCCTCTCTCATACCCTTCCACTCTCTCTCCCATCTCTCTTTCTCTGTCCTCTCTTCTCTTTCCCTTATCTCTCGTCCCATTTCTTCCCTCAGAGACTTTGAGGAAGCGAGTCACGAGAATTTCACCCAGTTCAAAGTACGCCCAGCTGACAAAGATCAAATGACTAGAGAGAGGGCAGATGAGGCCAAAGTCCCCTCTGGGGGTATGAATATGAACGCGATTCTTCTATCAACAATGAATAAGCAAACGTGACTATTCTGACGCAACGATAAATATGTTGTCATTTGTGCCACGGCCAGCATACATAGAGTCCTCTTCTTATTATCTGCTCATTCATATTGCCATTGAGTATAGTGAGAATTTGCACATAAAAAGCGGTAATTTCTACAAAATGTCAATGTTTCTTTCCTTGCAGGTCTGAGAACGGCGTCGACTCCATCGCCCTGACTAAACTGGAACATATCGGCCTCATCGGCCTGGGCGGCTTTGGCCGGGTCGAACTGGTCAAGCACATCGACCGCGTCTACGCACTCAAGGTACCGTAACTTCCCTTAAGAGACCCAGTCATTTCACTCGAGACTCAACTATTTTCAGATCATGACCAAGGCGCACATCACTTCGACCAAACAGGAGAAGCACATCCAGTCCGAAAGGGACATTCTCATCAACGCCGACTGCAAGTTCATCGTGAGGTGAGTCTCGACGCGAAAGTATGAGTAGTGACATGGTTACTTAACGATTACTGTAACCCACGTGGGCGCATCGTGTTCTCACGATAAGAGTGCGATCGCGTCAGCACGTGTTGATAAGAGATTTATCGTAGCAGAGATCAGTTATGTATGAACATTTGAACACATACAGTAACCAGAAATTCTGTGCGGGAAGATACCGTAATCTTTCAGGCTGCACAGGACGTTCCGCGACTCCCAGCGTCTGTATATGCTTATGGAGCCGTGTCTGGGCGGCGAGCTGTGGAGTCTCCTCAAGCAACAGTGAGTTCATTGAATTCAAATTCTTATTTTGACGCTATAATTCAAATTCAAATTGTTGCAGGGGCCGCTTCGAGAACGGTGCCGCTCGGTACTACTGTGCAGCCGCACTGGAGGCCATTGACTACCTGCACCGTCGTTCGATCGTGTACAGAGATTTAAAGCCCGAGAACATGCTCCTGGACAGAAACGGCTTCCCCAAACTGGTGAGCGGTTTTTCCGTACCCCGCGACTTCTCATAAGCAACGAATGAACATTTCACTAATTGCCGAATTTCAGTGCGACTTTGGCTTCGCGAAGAACATCAAGAAGGAGGGCAAGACGTGGACGTTCTGCGGTACCGCCGAATACGGTGAGATTTTTAAATTTCCCGCTTCATTTTGAATTTGGCGCTAAATTAAAAATTTCAGTAGCACCGGAGATCGTGCTGAACAAGGGCCACGACTTGGCCGTGGACATCTGGTCTCTGGGCATCTTCGCCTTCGAACTGATTACTGGCAGGTGAGAGAGTTTGACCTATCGCTATCATTCATCGTGACTCAGTTGAACTACCGTAGCCCTTTCAGTCCTCCCTTCACTTCGTCGGATAGCTTAGTGATCTACAACGCGATCCTTCGTGGAGTCGAGAGACTGGCCTGGCCTCGCTACGTCACCAAGGAGGCAGTCAACGCCATTCTCTCATTCTGCAAGCAGGTTAGCAGCGTTCCCCCTCAAATTCAAATTCTAAAATTTCCCGCCAATTCAAAATTTTGTTTCAGGAGCCCGCTCAACGTCTGGGATACGGTGACCTCGAACAGGCCCGCCAGCATCCATGGTTCAACGATCTTGACTGGGAAGATTTCCGCAATCACAACATCCCACCGCCGTTCGTGCGACCGGTGAGTAGCATATTACCAATTCTAATTAACGGATTTGGCTGGAAATTCTGAATTCGAGTTTGAATTACGGCGCGAATTGCAGGTGCAATCGGCGATTGACACTTCCAACTTCACGCCGTCAACGCCGTCGTTTGACTTCCCGGTCGGCATTGATGAGTCCGGATGGGACGCGGAATTCTGAAATACGGACGCGCTTCCGGCTTCCCGGTCGTGCCCCACTGCCAATATCCCTAACTCAGGCCTCAGTGTTAACTCACCGCCTTAGTGTTCCTAATTATACTATTAATTCCAAATATCATTCTCTATCAGGTGTATATACTTCATCGCGTGTAAATAGCCCAATTACCCTATCTTAAAATCACAAAATGAAATTAATATCTTGTTAACTAATGCTTTTTAGCAGTTATAAAGTTGTTGTGACCCCGTTGTATTGTGCCCTTTCGTAGTCCAAAACACCGCAAACACTGGCACTTTCCTTTACATTTCCGTTGAACTCCTGACTTGTGTAGCAATCTCGAAACTTTAATCTCAACAAACTAGTCATCACCGCCTTTGATTGCTTAGCCATGTAGATACTACCGTAACCCATGTATAGGCACGATTTGTTGCCCTGAATCAGGGCCTTACGCACGTTTTCAATTGAAAGGCAACTGTTTGCCCCCTGACGAGTATACCGTGAGACAATAATGATAGGGTTGTCCCCAAACACGCCATTTGCCATTCAAATCTCCGTTCTCCGATAGTGAATTAGTGTGCTTCCCTTTGAAAGAATCGAATAAAATTCGGCGAGACAGCAGCTCTCCCAATGAATATATGATAAAACAATGTTTCTTTACGGCGTGTGTCATGAACTCTGCACAATCATCCGGTAACAGGCGAAGCAAACAGCTTTGGAGAGTTTCGAAAGATGAATTTGGGTTTCAATGAAGAGGGATTTATGACGAAGCAACGAAAATAGAAGGTGCACACGTGAAGAGGGCACATTTTGTGCAATTCTTCTCCGCTGGAGAATACGACCCATTTACTGTCGCAATTCTCTTCTTTGTGGATGAATCTCATCATTTAGATGATGAGATTCAGGCTTTCAGCCCGTTTCAAGCTTCTTCAATCAAGGACTAAATTCCACCCTCGCCGTGCTCTTTCCTTTTGGGTCTTGTGCCCCGAGGCCATTTCATCGTCATTTAAACGTGCACTTAACGTGGTCCTGTTTCCTCCGCTGCAATCCTTCCAAGCAAGAATCGTTTGCTTGAATATTTCCACGTGTTGGCCTTTTCTGTGACTGGAAAGAAACGCTCAATCCCTTCCTGTGATCCGAAAAACAAGACAGCGCTTAGATACTTGTCTATTGTATTACCGGCAAATATATAGGTATCTGCTGGGTTTCTAAATCAACAAAAAGTGCATTTGTCAGTCATCTAATCTCAGTGGAGTGGTAATCTGTCGAAAGACAATCTCTCCGCGGAGACTGGGCGACTGAGAAAGGCACCTTTTTTTACCGATTTAATAAAATTTAAAATCTAACTACTAATTCTAAAGTCTTCTCTGCACTTTCTGTGTTATGTGAACAACTGAATCTGACATAATCACCACGGTGTTTCAAATTCCCAGAAAATTATGCGCTGAAACACTGATAATTGGATGTTCCGTTTTTCATCAACATGGTTCATCTATGTTCCGAATTGATCTCTACTCAATCTGCTCACCTGAACGATCTCAACAGTTCGTGTTTGCTGATAACCGTGCAGCGGAAAATATCTCGTTTTGCCTATATTTTGTTTTGGTATCTCTCTTTTATCCATTCTTTCCGTGGACTTTGTCAATTAATCCAGTGAAGTCTCATTGTTATTGCATTTCCATCACTTCCTTCTGTGCAAATGAGACGAGATGGCCTATCTGTCCCTCGCACCAAGATGGAATTGACTCCCTTCCCGCGCAAATATCGTTCTCCCTTGCCCACAATCGCAGTCAATTATCGTTTGGCTGACGGTCGCCGACAGAGTCATTCGTCGTTTCTCCTCTCCCCAGAGCAGTTGTCTCTCAAGACTCAAGACGTCCACCCAGTACAGAGTCACCGGGCAGGGGGAGGGGATTGCGAAGATTGGTGTGTTGTCTCTTCCAATTATCGATGGAGACTCCTTGTTGTCTTCGTCATGGTTTCCCCTTTCCGCCCGACATGAATATGACACTGCCCCGCTAATAAGCCAGTCTTGCCCGCAATGATTTTCGCAGTTCCGTTCCCTGACTTGTCCTCAATAGGCTTATCGGCGGGACATTAATTTGCACAAAGTACCATCACTTAGTTCCTGCTACAAATTTTGCAGAAAAGTATAGCTCAAAGTTTGTGTATTTTTACCGAAAAGGGTTTGCGATTATTTAGGTCAATTTCATATTCTTTCACCGCACACGGAAGAAGTTCCGGCTCAAAAGGCTTCATTTAAGGCAGTATTCATTAGTCTTCTTCCTGCACGATTTTAGCTGAAAAGATGAAAGAAAATCGCTGGAGGTATGGCGTTAACTGGCTACAATTCACAGACATTGGCCTGTTATCTGAGCACTGAAAGAGTTCATGAGAAGTCTCCCTTTTAATGGCCCCTGAATCTCCTCTACCGCAGCTCTTTTAGACTACTATTCAAGTATCTCCATCTCTTTTTCTCATACGAGAGAGTATCTTCCATGGGTGAACTAGGAGAAGCTCCGCCCTCTTTTTCTCATAGGAAGCGCCGCCGGTCCCCTTCCTTGTATCTGAGCTTGGCCACAAAATATTCGAATATTCCCTCCTACGCAAGCTGATCTTTATACGGCCTTAGAGGAACGGCTGGAATATGATAAATAACTTCATTATGGTCTATATTGCACCTATCAGTTATACACGAACAAAAAAATGTCGTATTCTGCAGTTGATACTCTAGTACGACAGTGCCAAACCGGTGTTTCCCTGGTGTGAACTGTAGCAGTTTACTATTCACTGTGTATATGCCCTTTATCCCTTACGCTGTTGTCGTGACGAACTTCCACCGCATATGGAGCCAAGTACTTCCTTTTTTCTCAAATAAACCGTTCACAATCCTGTCTATCTGCCTGTTCGTGTCGTTCACATTTCTTCGTTTTCCGCAAACGCATCCCCCCTCTTCTCACACGGACAAAATCCGTGAATACATTAGTATCTCCTCTCCACTTGAAAGGCATTCGAGAGGGGAGGGGGGGGGGGGACTATTGTGGTCCGGTAACCTTCCGATTCCCCAGTATTAAAAATGAAGGGCCTCCCCAAATGTGGAGAGGACGCACAAAAGAGGGATGGTTTTTTGC
>JACMIF010000673.1:0-27947 GCA_014805445.1 Diplogasteroides magnus | reverse complement strand
GACGAGAAAGTGGGGGAATGGAGAGAAGTGATCCCGAAAGTGCATGCAAATAAATCTCCCTTTGTGGCTCCTTTAAAGTGTTCCGGAAGCTTCAAATGCACACATATGGGAAAAGGCTTTCTGTAATACCATAGTAAATGTTCCAAGGAGCGCCTCTCCCAGATGGGCACTCGTAACAACTTTGTTGGTCTTTTCTCACATGGATTACGAACAACAACACTTCTCATATGGGTTATATGGTATTCATTCCCTCCATTCAACTTCATTCATTCAAATTGAGGTTTATGCTATCGTTCGCATATTTTGGCCTTTCCCTCTACACGACTAAACTCTTTCAAATGAATAATCAATGTCATGGAGGACTACCGAGGAGTGAATGAACATGAGAATGAAAGTGATTGGAAAGTGTTTAGGCGGGAACACGACTGCTCCAACACCAACAGGAAGTGAATGTATTCCATTGACAACACATGATTATGTGGACATGATTGCAACTAGTTTTGCTGAAGTACCAGGTGCATCTCATATGTAGCTACTGCATCTACGACTCTGATCAGGTCTCATAATCACAGTCCTTATAATTGAATGGCTAGGAAGAAAGAAGACTTTGGCAGTTGAGATGACACTTTATTCAGTTGCTTTCCTCACACTTTTCATCTGCATGGGAAGGTTCGTTCATTTCCCTCGTCCCAAATCTTTGTCTTCTTCAGAACACCAATGGTAATTGTCATTTTCATTGCTCGAGCCTTCATTTCTGGTGCATATCAGGCTGCATATGTGTACACTCCAGAAGTATTTCCTTCTCTTTTCATTGAGATAATATCGTTCATTCAGGTGTATCCAACAGCAATGAGAGCTACTGGAATGGGAATTGCATCGGGAATGTCAAGGATTGCAGCAATGATAACTCCTCTGGTTGCACAAGTACGATGAAGAATAGGGAACGGAATTCAAACAGAAGTTTATCACGTGAGAGAGGCAACTGCTCCGAGGGAATTAGAGGACAGAAATGCGCACTTCTTCTTGGATTCCGTTCCCTAATGAAGAGACAAGAGAAGGGAAGACACAGATTGTTGTAGATGGTCGCAGACCAAATACTCATTCTTCCCGTTGGAATCTATGGAGTGTCAGGTCTTATCGCTGCTGTTGCATCTCTATTATTGCCAATCGAAACAAAAGGAAGACAAATGAGGGTTCAGTCAACCATTCAATGGGTATAATGACATCTTTCTCTTCAGGATGTTGCATGACATCACGGATCACATTGGATCAATGCATCAACACACAATTAAGTGTGTTAGCACTAATAAATGTTCTCAAATGAGTGCCAATTGCATAATGATTGGAAGAGAAGGGAAAGGAGGGAACAAAAGGAACTGATCAAAGCAGATTATCGATTATCCATTCACAATGATAACCACTATTGACACAACAAACTATAGAGTGTATAGAATGGGAAGAGACTCTCTCGTTCCCTCCTCGACCCCATTCACTCTCGTATAATGTGCAGTTTGCACGAGAGAGAATGGCCTTTCGTCCACTTCTCTCCCTTTATCTCTCAGCTTACTGCGCATTGCAAACTTTTATTCATGCATACATCTTCGTCAAAACTGTCAATCTGTTAGTTGGAGGTGAGACCAATTCATTACATTCTTCTTTTGGGCAATAAACGAATAAACTAGACAACGAACAATGCATTTTGATCCTTGACAATTTTATTCAGGTGAATATGAATGGACGAAGATTGGATCATTGGCCATAGGGGCGACAATTCTACAGTTTGTGGATGTTCTCCATTGTTTGATTGGACTAACGAAAGGAAACATTTATGCAAGTATCGTTCAAGTATGAAAGAAGTCAATTTACAATGGAAGTGGCATTCTAACAGATATTGGGTCGTCTGGCCATGCTTGAAATACTGCAACACAGTCCGGAAAGTCGAGATTTATTTGCTGCAGCTGCACTTGTTGCAGTTTATACCCTGGTGGAACCATGCAGGTGACACTTCTTCCATTTCACTCTCTTGCACTTTCCTCTCAGATATCCTTACTATGGAATGAATGCTCTTGGAATGGAAGTATATCCTCTGATGTGGCTTCGTTATTCTGCATTTCTTCTCCTTTATCCAGCTGGATTGACACTTGAAGGTCAAAAGAAAAGAGATATCACTCAATTTATACTATTATTTTAGCAGTCAATATGTTCCTGGCTGTACCATATCACTATGAACATTCTCGATTGCAATTGGGAGGATATTCGATCAATCTTGGAATTCTCCTCGGTTCATTCCTTCTTTTCATATTTCCATTCATTGCCAAATTCCTCTTCGGACACATGCAAAAACAGAGGAGAAACAAATTGGGATCTTCAGTCAAGAAATCCAAGAGGCAATGAATCACATTTGTGTGATCACAAGTTGTAATTGTAGCGGGTCAAACGATAAAAGACATTTCATGTTCGGGGCGTAACAAGGGGGATAATCCTTACGCAGTTCGAATAAAGACGATCCTGTCGACATTTCCTGCCATTTATTGTCGTCCTTGGGGTCATTTCCTCTCATCACATTTCACTGTTTTGACTTTCGTCGTGTATACCTTCAATTGTATTCAGATATGGGAGCGGGTACTCGTCCACTCCTGGTGGTTGTCTCGTTGGCTGCTACGGGAACTGCTATTTGCTTGTTCTTCGTTACATCGTTGTATGCAGACATCTACAACTTTGATCAGTGGATTAAACAGGAGAGTAGAGAATATGAGGTATTGATATTATGAGTACATTTCATTCTTCCATCTTGAAGGAGATCTCTAATTCTGCATGGAAGGATATGGCCTCATCTCTCATTGTTCAACCACGAACAAAACGATTCGACTACTACTATGAGCAGTCGAAGAAGCAATGCAATTGTGGACAAGGTCCCAACAATTGTCCGAGAGGACCTCCTGGACCAAGAGGAGAACCTGGAAGAAAAGGAAGTGAGTGCAATTGATACTTATCAACATAGATAACTGTCTCTATTGCAGGACACGGAAGAACAGGAGCTAATGGTCCTGATGGACTAAGTTGGCCAAAGACAACTCAACCTGCACAGCAGTTTGACTACTACTACCAGAAACCATGCACAACCATATCTTGTCCTCCGGGACTACCAGGATCTCCTGGATCTCCAGGACTCCAAGGAATAACAGGACCTTCAGGACTTGATGCGTCACCCGGACTATCTGGAAGAAATGGATTCCCTGGACAATTAGGAAGACACGGAGATCACGGAATTCGTGGACCACCTGGACCGAGAGGACAATCAGGATATCCTGGACAGAATGGATCACGATTTACATCGAGGCCCGGAGAAAGAGGACGACAGGGACAACGAGGAATGAATGGAAAGCCGGGATTGATTGGACTTCCAGGACACGATGGGATACCAGGAGTAGAAGGATATCCAGGAATGGGAGGTATCCACGGAATACCTGGAGTTCCTGGAGCGGATGGATTGGATGGAGGACAAGGATGGCCAGGAAATGATGGAGGATATTGTAAGTGTCCAGAGAGAATATCAGAACTTCAAGGACCAGCTGTTCCAATTGAAATTGCACCGCCAATTCCTGCTGCATCGTATGGCGGATTGGAGGAATCAACGACAACAATTCAACCTGCAAACACAAACAACCAACCACAACAGCCATCAGTTGGATATGGAGAACATGAGCAACAGGAAACAACTCAATCATCAACAACAAATGGGTACGAAACACCCGAATCATCTACAGCTGCAGTATCACAGAATAGTCCTCCTGCTGATGGATACGACAGGACAGTCCCTTCTTCAACTATTCAATCATCTGTGGTTACCAATCCTGCAGCTTCAAATGGCTACGAAAATCCTGCAACATCCACGACAATAACTCCTCCCATTATTGAAAGCCATCCAGAAAATGCCTCAAATTCATACGACGTCACGACTTCCTCAGAACCATCAACATCTACTAGTCCTTCTGTATCAACTGATCAATACGACAATCAAGTGTCTTCACCCTCTTCTACTCCTTCAAATAACAATAATGGACATGCAGCATCGACAACCGAATCATCAAGGATCGTAAACACATCATCACCTACTTCAAATGGATATGAAAATCAGATTCCATCATCTACACCAACATCAACAAGAATCACTACAGCAGTTAACTCTAATGGTTACGACAACTCTGTTCCATCCCCTCACTCTCCATCCACAGCCCCACGAAATGGATATGACAGTATGGCACAGTCTTCAGCAGCAATATCACAAGATGTCGTCAACCATCCTGTGGCTCCTCCAAGGGAAAACCACAAACAATTGTCAGTAACTACAAAGCAACCTATTGGCACTACAAGACATCCACAGGCATCTTCATCCGGATTTGGTGACTTAGGACGTCAGGTGCCATCTTCACCTTCTGCACCACTTATTCCAGTCAAGGTCTCATTAACTGCTTCAAAGGCTCAATCGCAGTCAGCAACAAACGTTGTCGGAAGAAGTTCCTCTACGCCTGCTCATTCACCAATCCAATCATCATTCCCCAAAGGAGCAAGTTCTCAGTCACGACCTTCCGGAGTCTTTCGGGTCAATTTAACACCTCAGCGCCAAATCAACCGTGGAGTAGCCAATTCATATGCTGGACAACCAAGGGAAGGAGGAGTACCGTATGTAGCAAGAGGCACTCCAATTGGAAAATGGAATTCGGCCAGAATTCATCCAAAGGAGGAACACGCTTCTGTAGGAGTTCACAAAGTCGTGTACAATCGACTGTAATAATTTTTAATGAAATGTACATGCATAATAATTTCAGCAATAAATTATTTGTGTTTCTCAATCCAATGGTATTTATTTTTAGCTACTTGAGATGCATCGCAGTATTTACACGCTGTTGAGAGAGATACAAAGGCCTTTGCATCTTGTAGTAGACTTTTACTGGGACGGGTATCGAACTCTCGATCCTCAGAACGATAGCATGATTTTAAGTTGTGGTAAGAACACTCTGCAGGGTCTCTTTGAGAAAGAGATCTGCAGATCTGTAGGCACAAATCTGAATCTGAAATCATAGATCAATTTTTAAAGGCACTGAAATGCCATCTCAATGACCATTTGAAGTCATTCAGTAACTACCCACTCTCTTCTGCTTTAATGTAACACCTAATTACCTATTATTCTCTTGTCATCGACTGCTGGTGAATTAATAAATTAAAATAGTCAATTTGCGATAAAATACTATATACTGTAAATCGACATTTCCTAATGTTTGAATGTCATTCATTCTTGTTCTTTCGTTGCGGGAGTACCAAACCTACCCCATTCTATTGCGGTGACCGTTTTCCAAGGGAACTTGGAAGACTGCCTTCAGCAAGTTCAGGGTGTGATTCTACGCGTTGAAGGCTTCATCGACGTGGTTGTTTTTGAAAAAAATAACATGTCTAGTCCGTCAAGCCTCTGGCGCGCTTATGTTCGCGCTCCATCATTTTTAATGGCGCATTCTTGCAGGATGTTTCAACTAATCTTCATTTCAGCGACTTCAAACTCGGATGGCGTCGCGAACTCTGGCGAAGGTCGGTCGCCAGGCCACCTCCAGGCTGCTGCAGTCGAATGTACAGCGCCTTGCACCTGCAGTTGCCGGTTAGCTTTTCGAAATCATTTTTGGTTCTCATGTTCGGTGTTTTACTTGATTTATTGATTTCCTTAACGTGTATTTCTCTCATTTTTCTTCAACCGTTGCAACATTTGTTCATTTTTCATTTTTAATATTCGCATTTCTTCAGCCCGCTGCAGC
Organism: Diplogasteroides magnus; assembly: GCA_014805445.1. NCBI lineage: Eukaryota > Metazoa > Nematoda > Chromadorea > Rhabditida > Diplogasteroididae > Diplogasteroides > Diplogasteroides magnus. Next base: position 22,143 of record JACMIF010000673.1, on the reverse strand, counting down.
TCCACCTCGGTCGACTCGAAGAAGGGTGTTCATACCTCGGTTGCCGCGCAGCAGGCTGCCGCAGCCCCGAAGAAGGTGTTTATCTCTTTCTAGTATTTTTATATTCATATTTTTACAGCTAAATGCATTAATCTTTTGCTTGTATAAACATGATTTTAATGAAAATTTGTTATAGGCCTCTGCCAAGTCTTTGACTGGATCTAAGGGACGCATCGTAGCTGTCATTGGTGCAGTCGTCGACGTCCAGTTCGATGAGAACCTTCCTCTTATTCTCAACGGTCTTGAAGTCACTGGTCGCTCCCCCAGACTTATTCTCGAAGTCTCGCAACATCTTGGTAAGTAATTTTGTTTTGTGTTTACTTTGAATCATACATCGATATAAAATTTCAAATAGTTGTTTTTAGGAGATAACGTCGTCCGCACCATTGCTATGGACGGAACGGAAGGTTTGGTTCGCGGAAACGAGGTCATCGACACCGGAGATCCGATCAAGATTCCCGTCGGACCTGAGACTCTTGGACGTATCATGAACGTCATTGGAGAGCCTATCGACGAGCGAGGCCCCATCAACTCTAAGGCTCTGGCTCCCATTCACGCTGAGGCTCCGGAATTCATTGACATGAGCGTCGAACAGGAGATTCTTGTGACCGGTATCAAGGTAATATTCTAAGCTATTTTCACAGTCGGAAACATCGTTTAGGTCGTCGATCTTCTCGCTCCTTACGCCAAGGGAGGAAAGATCGGACTCTTCGGTGGTGCCGGTGTCGGAAAGACTGTGCTTATCATGGAGCTCATCAACAACGTCGCGAAGGCTCACGGAGGATACTCCGTCTTCGCTGGTGTCGGAGAACGTACCCGTGAGGGTAACGATCTGTACCACGAAATGATTGAGGGTGGTGTCATCGACCTCAAGGTTTGTTTCTTGATTTTAAATTTTTGAGCGTGTGTAATTTAGGGCAACAACTCCAAAGTGTCTCTGGTGTACGGACAGATGAACGAGCCTCCCGGTGCTCGTGCCCGTGTGTGCCTCACTGGTCTTACTGTCGCAGAGTACTTCCGTGATCAGGAAGGACAGGACGTGCTTCTTTTCATCGACAATATCTTCCGTTTCACTCAGGCTGGATCTGAGGTGTCTGCTCTTCTCGGACGTATTCCATCTGCTGTCGGTATGTTTAGATTTGTTTTGGCATATAAATGTCGAAAATATCTTCAGGTTATCAGCCTACACTGGCCACTGACATGGGCAGCATGCAGGAGCGTATTACTACCACCAAGAAGGGATCCATCACCTCCGTCCAGGCCATCTACGTGCCTGCTGACGATTTGACTGATCCCGCTCCTGCCACTACCTTCGCTCATCTTGACGCCACAACTGTGCTGTCTCGTGGTATTGCCGAGCTGGCTATCTACCCCGCTGTGGATCCCCTCGACTCGACCTCTCGTATCATGGACCCTAACATCGTCGGACACAAGCATTACGACATTGCTAGAGGAGTACAGAAGATCCTCCAGGACTACAAGTCCCTTCAAGATATTATTGCTATCTTGGGTATGGACGAGTTGTCTGAGGATGACAAGCTGACCGTGTCTCGTGCCCGTAAGATCCAGAAGTTCCTGTCACAGCCATTCCAAGTAAGTTTCTGAATATGGTTATTTATTTATTTTTTGTGGGGGGGGGTATTATTGACAACAAATATAACTCCTATTGTTGGTTAAGTTGTTGACATGAATAATTACAGGTCGCCGAAGTGTTCACTGGATACCAGGGCAAGTTCGTCAGCCTGGAGGAGACTATTCGCGGTTTCGAGATGATTCTCAAGGGTATGTCCTTTCTGTTTATTTTCTCTGGATTCCTTTTATCATACGGATTCATGATTTTTAAATATGTAATTTATTTTCAGGTGAAATGGACCATCTCCCCGAGGTCGCTTTCTACATGCAGGGAGGCGTTGAGGATGTCTTCAAGAAGGCAGAGGAACTCGCCAAGCTGTAGAATTAGAGTTGTTATGGATTATTCATATGAGTAAATGTGTAGTGATAAATTGGTATGTATAGCACCGAGGAAGTAAACACCCTGTTCCCCACCGCACGATACGATTGGAAATTTATGGCTCTCTCTTGGCACTTGACAATGGAGATTATTTAGTTGATTGGTGGCTGTTCATCTCTTAGGTTTTTGTTTTATTTTCAGAGTTTACTAGAGACGTAGACATTAGGAGATGAATGTTGCAGACGAGTTTTTGTAACTTGTAATGTCGCGAGTCATAAAGAGGGAGTTTCATTTAGTATGTATGAGCACACAGATTAGGACAAAGGGTTGTCAGTCCCTTATTTATTCCTGTCTACAAAGAATTGGATGATGTTCTGCTCCATCAATCAGTTGCAAATGAACCCACTGCTGCAGAGTGAGAGGGGTTAATGTTAACGGATGAGACATTGATAGTAGTGTTGTCATGGTTGCAGAGGGATGCCTGGTAAGAGGAAGGGGAGAAGACACAATGGAGATCATTCATTCGATTATGATTCCCTGATACCCGAATCTCTGACTGGAAGGGAGAGGGAACTTGTACAGGTACACCAGTCCGCTCTTGCTGAACCCTCGGGATGTTACCTTCCAACCTGAGTTAATTGGCGGGTTTCTTGTTAACAATGATTTGAATGCGTGTGCCGTGCCTTCAACCCAAAGATCCCTTATTCCTTTTCCTCTTCTATGATCACGTTGAATAAGTGAATGTGGGATTTGGACGATGAATGCGTTTGTTCCTTTGCCGCCTTTGGTTGTACTTGGTAGACGTGTGATTGCAGCGGTTCCTGTCGAACGACATTTGTGAGAAGGAAAGAGAGGAGGCACTCATGGTGTTTGCTGCGGCTGTTATGAGGGAAAAGGACGATGACGAAGACTCCACCACCACGGATGCTGCAGGTACACCTATTCAGTCTCATAACACATTTAGTTTTATTTAGGGGACAAGACTGCAAAGAACGGAGCCGCTTCTGCACTCAAGCCGGCAGAAGCAGGTACTTTTAATGTACTTTTTCGTTTTCTGTTATGATGAAGTTATGTTTAAAGGCGCGGAAGACTCGTCTTCAACAAATTCTTCTGCTCCTGGAGTGACAACGAAGAAAAGAACAAAGAAAAATGTCGTACATTTGAGAGGGTCTTCGCCTATCGACCTCGTTTCGCTTACTCAGAAGGCTCAAGGAGTGGGTGATTTTACTAGATTCATTAATGATGTTTCATTTCAGTCACTTCACAGTGATTATCACACAGGATACGATGAGCCTCAGAGAGTGGACCCCGAAGTCGCCTCTGAGGTTCCTTTCAACTTTATAATCAATTTTTTTAATGTTCATCATTTTGGATTAGTTGCGAATTGAGGATTGCTCTGATTGTATCATTTGCAAATATAAAGCTGGGAAGTGTTTTTCTTCTTCTAAATATCGAAATGTCTAATTGTATATAATTAAGCTGCGCAAAAAGGTGAACATTGGATGGATGGCTTCGTCTGATGATGCAACTGGAAGTCACGACACTCGAATCGCTGAATATTGTACTGCTCTGGGGTCAGAGATGTACAATTTCGTCTCTTATCCTGTGGGAGGAGCAGAAAGAGGAAATAAATGGACCCCCGCCAAGTGAGATTCCTTCCATTTCAGCCAATGAAATGACTGTTTGAGGGGTGAATCGGTACCTTCTCTTTGGTTGCCTGATCTACAACTAAAGAATGGACTGTGGGAGTCATACGTGGGTGGTCATCTCAGTACATGGATAGACTGTGACTCAGAGGAAGAATGGCTGGCTCAATTGAGTATTCAAGAAACTGAAAAGGTTTGCACTCTTTATAATACTTTCCAACGATCATTTCTCGTTGTAGGAGCTGTGCTATGCTTCATACCTTGGAATCTCAACCATGATTGTACAACCAAAATCTGCTGATAATGAAAAACTAGCCAGAGTGTTGGCGAAGTTCCTGTGGTCTACGAAGGAAAGAACAAGGTTGGAAAATTGAGAGGACGATTCAGGAACTATGTTTGTCTTGCAGAATCTGCGTCGTGTTACCAACAAATGTTGAGCACTTGAGGCGGAAAGCAGATGATAAGAGGGACATTTGGGAAGTGAGCAAATTCTCCGATTGTCATTTTTGTATCTGTATCCATTGACCGAATATCCTCATCTCTTGCTTACTGTAAGCGTAGTTTGATAAGGCTGATGTTACAATGCCTTAAGATACTTAGGGAAAATTTAAAATAAATTATCTGCAATAAATTGTGTGATTTTAGATTTGGGCGGATCTTCGATCAATGGTTGGAAATTTCTCCTCATATCGATTCTTCGTTGGACTTGAACTCACTGCAGATTTGGGAGATGATTTTGTGGATGAGAATCTCCTAGGGAGATGGAAGGCAGAGATGGTATGTTCCATTTTGGGATTGATTGACATTATTTGTGTGTTTATAGTTGAATGTCTTTGTTATACCAACGGTCATCTTCACTGCCAATTATCGAACGGGAGGAGTGGATCTCACACCGTTTGTATTTGATATTTAGTAAGTACCATCCTTTATGTTATAGAGCCCATACTTCTCTATTGGAACATCTATGGTATTCTGACCAGAGTTATGCATTGATCACTGGTCCTGTTCCTGCGGGCAAAGGACACAATAAAAGATTGCCTTTTGCTCAGGTATGTTCTTATCGATCATAATATTCAATTTTCGACATTTAGGCTATTCGTTCGATTATTGGACCTTTATGGTTGAAGGAACAAATTGAACGTCGTCCCAATTTCCTCGATCAGGCAAATGTCCAATACGCAGATGTACTGCAGGTATCATTTGTTCTCCTATTATAACTGGTCATTGATTGGTGAATGTTGTGAACTCTTCTTTTGTAGACGCCCCTTCAGCCGCTATCTGATAACTTACAGTCACAAGTGTATAATACATTCGAGGCAAGTTGCGCATATTTGGGTTTTTAATGAAGAAGATCTTTGTCAGGCTGACAGCATAAAGTATGTTCGATACGGTGAGGCAGTGGAGAGGGCGATAGCAGACATGGTAGAGAAGAGGAAGAAGTTGGATATTGTACTCTATGTCCTTGGGGCAGGAAGAGGACCTTTGGTGAGATTCATGAACTTTTTTAGTGATAGAAGATATTGATAGATGTCTGCTGCAATTGCTGCTGAGAAGAGATTGAATGACACATGGAAGAGTGAAAGGAAGTTGTGTATGAGACTGGTGGCAGTGGAAAAGAATGCTAATGCTATGGTCACTCTACAGTATCTCAATAAGAAAGTGTAAGACTATCGCAAGTACATGTAGATACTCAGAAGTCAATTGTTCAGATGGGGAGGCCGTGTTCAGATTCTGGAAGCTGACATGAGAACAATGCCTCAGGTACACATCCCTTTTATATTTCAAATACCATACATAATCTATTATGCCGTGAACTATTGGAGTTGTGGACCGGGGATTGAATGTTTTGTTCAGATAGTCAATAATATGTCTCTTCCCAAGCCTGACATCGTTGTGAGTGAACTTCTGGGAAGTTGGGGAGACAACGAATTGTCCCCTGAGTGTCTCGATCCTGTGTGCTCAATATTTAAAGAGGATACGGTATGTTAATACATGCTTTTACCGTATAGTTGTGATTGTAGATTTGCATTCCTTCTTCATACACTTCTCATCTTGTTCCTATAGCCTCAATGCATATCCATCAGGCTATCAAACAACATCCACACCACATTTGGGCCAAGGTGAACAATACAATTAGTTATTGTTTCATTGTATGTTTAGGGAATTCCAATGAATGGTGTCTACAATTCGTATCCACAATCTGATGGAAGTTGGCTACAGGAATATCCGTGAGACATTATGGTGTCCAGAACTTTAAACATTTTCCTCTTGTAGTCAGGGTCGTGAAATTTCTGCTATAGATCAGTTGTACGTGGCTTTCCTTCAACAGGTAACGATTACTCATGTCGCATACTTGTTACACTATCATTTTACAGTATCATCGCTTGTCAGCACCTTTGGATGTCTTCACTTTCAAACATCCTAATCCTGAGAATCCAACAAGTTGCACACAGAACAATGAGAGAAAGATGGATTTGGAATGGGAGAGCGAATTGACTCATGATGTAATGATTGAATGGCAAACAATACTCAATGTATACTGTACAGGTGATGGGATTCGCCGGATACTTCACTGCAGTCTTGTATGAGGATGTGGAGATATCCACTCATCCTGATCATCACACTCCTGAGATGCTATCGTGGTTCCCTGCTGTACTTCCAATGAGGAAACTACTCAGGATACACAAGGGAACGAAGGTAAGATAAGAGGAGAATGAAAAGGGAGAGAATGGATTGCAGCTACGATTGAATGTGGAGAGAAAGTGCAACTCGAATGGAGTGTGGTATGAATGGCAGACTGAGACTGAGGTTGGCAGGATACAGTATCTAATCATGAGAAATGGAAGTATTGTAGGAAGTAGATGGAACGAAGATGCAGACTGAACGACAGAATGTCAATGGAGAGAGTTACTTCATGAGACTTCTGCCTCTTCCTGAAGAGAAATGACCATTCTTCACTCAAGGAACATAATATGATTGATGTTATTGCCTTGTGAGTTTTAGATAGAGATAGTACTATAACTGTTTGTTCCATAGTCCTTTTCTGCTTTACTATTGTCGTTGAGGAATCATTATTATAATATTATGGTTGTATTGTTGAACAGCACTGCTCTGTTGCCTTGTTGACCTTGCATCATTTGTGTTCCATCTCCCAATTCCCGTTATCCTGCCGTTGCTCCACGTTTTATCCCATTTTATCAATAAAGAGCATTCTGCACCAAGTTGTCGTTCATTTATGATGGAGACCGTTATTCCTCGGCAATCCTACCGTTTATCTGAAGAATTTATGACGTGGTTATATAAAGTGTTGTCTTTGTAAGAATGATTGCTTGCCTCCAACCATCCTCTTCCCTTCTCAATGCTGCTCGTCTTCCACTAGCAGCTGTATCATGTAGAGGAATGGGGAGAAGGGCACCCAAACAGGGAAAGCCACCCATTCTACCCCCAAGCAAGAAGGTTCATTACAAGGAAGTAGAAGGAGGGATAATGGAGTGTTGAGGTGTTGTATCATGTGGTGCATGCTCCATGGCAGAAACCAGAAGATGTGAAGGAACTTCTGTGGAGAAGAATCGCATACAACAATACAGTAATTTCACTGAGAGAGGTACTGATAGAAGATTGGAGAATGAGAAAGACGGGATATTGAGGTGTTCCGACAAGAGTTGAAGGCGAAGGAATCAGCGGGAGCAGGAATGAAGAGTATGAGGGAAGAGGTAGGAGAAGAGACAATAGGGAAGGGAGAGAATGAATATACAGGAAGAGAGGGAATTGGATAGACTATTGGCAGAATCAGAAGAAAGAAATGAAAAGAGAAGGAAGGCAAGGGCAACGAGAGAAGAAGAAGAATGGAAGGAGACAAGGTAAGTGAAGAGAAGAAGGAAGGGAATGAAATGAATGAATAGGAATGAAGTACTATCCGATATTGAGGCAGATCTAGAGAAGAAAAAGGAATTGGCAGCGAAAAATGCAGCTAAGGTACACTCATATCTTATGATGGAGATTGTAGTTGATTGTTCCAGGTGCGAGATGTCATTGGTCGTTCTGATTCATTTGTCACGAAGGAAAATCTCGAGAAGAAGATTCTAGAAGTGAGTATGAATGACTGAGGCACAAGGGTCATGTGAATGTATTGTAGGCTCTGGAGAGTCCAACGATGTACGACTTTGCAATTGATCGAAATGGAAAGAAGTATGTGGAAGAGACTGGAGTGAAGTATCAAGAAGGAACTCCCACTCGCCAAAAGGGAAGACTATATGAGAAGACACTTGGACCATTCACTACTGCTGATGCTAAGTCTGCCCAAGGATGAAGATACTCTCATTCTCTTCTTATCGTCCCTCCACTTTGAATTGTTCCCTCTTTGTAGTTTGTTGTATAGACATGAGAAGGGATTGATTGTTGTCCGAACGGGTGTTCATCATTCACATGATTTTGTTGACATGTTTGACAATAGCTGATAGTATATTTAGCTTGTTGTTTTGGAAATGAATTGTTATCTGCTTTACGCGAAATAGAATATTAAATTTTCATAAATGCTAACATTACTAAGTTGTTGTGAATTTGTGGTTGAATGGCTCGCAAATGGCCTTTGATACTTGAATGGAGATCATTGACTATGGGACTATGGACAGAATGAGTGTCATTGATAGATATGCGGACATACACAGCTGAAGTGGGGGAGATTGTCAGATCTCATAGAAGGGATGATGAGGCCGTGAATGTATTGGAGACAAGATTGGCATCCATCACACAACAGGTGAGTAGATTACTGTATTAGATGAGGAAGTGTACTGTATATGTATGGTTAATGGACCATCGTGGATGGATGCGTGTGATGCCTCATTTGAATGCAATATCGAAGACAATCTACTATTCTGCCACTCTTCTGTCTGGTGAGTATTCTACTTAAGTTGTCTACTCTCGTATACTTGTAGGTACACAGACTCTTGGAGAAGAATACTTACATCTGTTGGAGAGTGTTCCTCCTCATCCAAGTATCCCATCATGGATGAGAAGGTTACAATCACTCGCACACTCTCATAACACTTTCACTTGAGAGCCCTATTCGTCTTTCTACACGTATATGCTCCTATTATAGTGAGTAAGGCATTGCTCAAGTGAGTACTGTATCCATTGGATACTGTAGAATGAAGGTTCTTTTAGTGCTGAAAGGAAGTTGCAACATGCATCAACAGAAGAATTTCTTGGTATTAATGTGAGGAAGAATCGAGTGGCAAGGGAAAGTTTTTTGAGGGCCATCCAATGGCTACGGTAGGACATTCAGAATGGGCATTCAGTCTGTTTCATCCCTTCAGTTCATCTGCTTCGCCCGCCTTGCAAAGGATTCACATTGCACTCTTTTACATATTCGGGGCATACTATCAAATATCGAGAAGGTGAGCGGAGAGTATTTCCTTGTATGCAGTCATCGTTGTTTGCAGAGTGTCTGGAATTCGTTTCATGTCTCTTTCGCCACAATCTGATCTCAAAGTGAGAATAGGATTACTTCATTCAGGGGATACTGTATTGTAGGCACTCAAAGTGTATCGATGGTTGGGATACGTCACTCTGGCAGAGACTGCATTGAGTTGTCTACTGTGGATATACACTGAGAACAGGTACTGTAATTATCCTCCCTGAATAAGGAACGTGACATTCAGGAAAGCAGAGGATCGAGTGAGGAGAAAAAGAGAGAAGAAGGACAATGAAAGAGAAGAAAAGGAGGAAAATGAAGATGAGGAAGATGAGAAAAGGGTACGAGTACATCTTGGAAGGATCATTCCCACAACTACCGTATTCAATTACAGTATCCTGGATGTTCTTTGTGTGCATCTTCCCGTCCTCCCGCTTGTCCCCCTTGTGGACATGTCTGCTGTTGGACTTGTCTCTCTCAATTGGTAATAGGATCAGGAGCACAGGTAGTCTCCTCTCATCTACAGTATGAATGGTGTATCTTTCCAGTCGGGACCCCCTCGATGTCCTCATTGTCGTCTGCCTTTCCAACCACAACAACTGGTCCCCTTAATGAATTTGTAATTTTGCCTACCAATTAGAATGAAGTAGTATTCAATAGAAACTGTACATTTGTATATTAGACCCTGTGATGTTTTGTCAATTTGTGATACGTAGAAATGCACATATCATTCAACGTTCTGGCTCTTTTTTTGCGAAATAAACTGTTTCCTAACTTCTGTTTTTTTTCTTAGCTGAAATGGGTACCATTCTCCCAAATTGTTACTGCCAAAGTTCTTCCCATTGGTAATGATCTGTGTAGATGATTGGCCGTCTCGTTGCACGTGCTTGTTCCACAGCCTCGTCCACTTCTGTCCAATCGATCTTTCATCCTACAGTATACATGTCAGGTGAGATTCATTCATCAAAGACATTGTAATTCTTCTCTCCAGGTCTCCAAGCTACTGGAATTCCTCATCTTGGGAACTACTATGGACTAATCAAACCATGGTGTTCGCTACAGAATGTTAGTGAATTGTGTATGTTTTGTGTTTTGATATTTGTCTAAAGGATCTACATTCATCGGAAGTTTCGTTCTTTCTGTGCATTGCAGACATGCATTCATTGTCACTTGGACCTCAACCACCACAAGAAGTAAGGAGAAGGAATGAGGAATAGTCAATGTCTCCTCATTCAGATTCGTTCCAATATATATCATATGGCAGCCTGTCTAATTGCATGTGGAGTCGATCCAAAGAAAACAATTCTATTCCGTCAATCGGCCATTCCAGAAGTGAGTCCCTCATTCAAGTGATTACTGTAGTACTCTTTCTCTCAGATCCCCCAACTCTCATGGATGCTCTCTTCACTACAGACAGTATCAAAGTTACAAAGACTTCCTCAGTACAAGGACAAGTCTCAGGAGTGAGTGGATGGTAGTGAGGGGAGTACTGTAGTCTGTTGTAGATATGCCCGTTCTGGTGTCCCACTTGGACTTCTATCGTATCCAGTACTGCAGGCAGCCGATGTAATGGCATTGAAGTGATGATATTCCAGTGTATGAAATGATTCCATTCTCATTCAGAGCCACTCATGTTCCAATTGGAAAGGATCAATCACAACACATGAATCTATTGACAGACTTGGCCCTCTCATGGAATACTGCATACAATACACAACTATTCCCTGTCCCTCAGGCTGTCAGATTCCCCTTCCGTTCACTCAGTCAACTCTTCCATTCAGGTGTTCCCTCATCATGCAAGAGTCAAATCATTGAGGAATCCACAAAAGAAGATGAGTAAGAGTGAAAGAGGAGAAAGGTGAAGAGAAGAATGAAAGAAGAGAAGAGAAGTCATATTGAGGGGGAGAATTCATGTTATTGATTCGGAAGAACAAATCATTGACAAGTGCAAGTGAGTCTCGTTTCAATGTTGTCAATGTGTCTGTTGTTCTTTTGAGGAAGGCCCAGAGTGACTCCATTTCTGAGATAACATATGATACAGGAAGAAGAACTGCTGTGGCCAATCTTGTCAGTTAACAATGAAATATAGAGGGAAAGGAAAGAATGACAGATTGATCTACTGGCTGCAGTTAGAGAAACTACTGCAGAAGAAGTGATGAAGGAGGCCAGTCAATGGGATACCATAACACTCAAGGTAGACACTCAAGGGATACTGTAGACAATGAATACAATCAGGATACATTGGCATCAGATATTGAGACAGTGGTTCGTCCCATCAGACAACGATATCAGGAAATAGTAGAAGAGAAGGGAGAAGTGAGTGGAAGAGTAGAGAGTACTGTATGTCAATTGTTGTAGGTGGAGAGAATTCTGAGGGAAGGAGAAGAGAAAGCGAGAGAAGTTGTAGTGAAAACAGTACAAGAAGCACTTGTCATTGCAGGATTCCGATGAATGGAACAAATGAGTAGGAAATTATTTTGTCTTTTCATTATCATTGTAAAGTATAGTCGATGTTATGAAATTTTCAAATGTTGTTATTGTTTTTGTTGATTTTTAAGTGATGAATTGAGCAATAATATGATATTTTTTCTCATGTGTTTCTGATTTCATGCATCTTAAGAACACACGACGAACATTCATTGCCGGATACGTGGTCCTTTTTGTGAAGGGGTCAGCTGTTTGCGAAGATTGAAGGGAGGAAAGAGAAGGGGAAGGGACTATTCTATTCTTCCTATTCCATGTCCAATGAGAAGGCCATTATAGACAATTGAATAGCTAGAGAATGAGACGAATAGAGATCTTCTTGTTTCTACTCGGTGTTACTCTCATTCCCTCTTCCTTTTCATTCATTTGTTCCTCTATATTCCTCTTTCTCTGACTTATCATCCAAGTCACATTCGTTCTCCATTCTATTTCTTCTGATTCATCTCATTTGTGTGTATACTCGGGTCCTGTTGAGAGTAGGCAAGGCAGTCAAAATAGAGGCTCTCAATTTCTCTTTGCGTCACTCTCAAAATAGCCTCACTCTCTTTTCCCTCATCAGGATTGGCCAATGACAAGAGAGTGTGAGTGGATGAGAGAACGAGAGAATCAGACACTTGCCCACAAAGAGGCCATCGTTCATTCTATTCTTCATAAGGAGCAATGTCTGTTCGATTGGCATTATTGTGTTGATTGGTTTGTTGTATTGATAGTGACATGTGATGATTATGAAATAGAAGGAATTGAGACCGGAGGGTGTTTTGCCTCAAGAGAGATCGATTGTGAAGGAGGAGAAGAGAGAAGAAGAGAAAGAGCAGGAATGAAGAGACAAGAGAGTGCAAGAGTGCTCATCTACTGCCAGTTCACTATTCCTACCAGTCCAATCTGTCAACTACTACTCTTACTCTTCTATTACTTGTCCCTCAATCTCATTCCATTCCCTCCCACCTGTCCTTTCATTCCCAAGAATAGTTTGCCATGTGACGAGTCATTCCTTCTTTCCTTTCCTTAGGGATAGATAAGACAGAATCCGCCCGTTCTCTCCCTTCAACACTTTATAGTGAAGGAGTGTCCATTGTGAATGATGCAATGGGAGTTCCATCCACAATACACGTCCTCCCTTCCCTTCTCTTTGTCATCTTCTTCATTCCTTCCTTTTCCCCCTTCCACCTTCATTCCATCCACTAATTGCCATAAGTCTCTCTATTGTGGTAACGACCACAAGTCTCGCCATCTCCCTTCTCATATCCCTTTCAGGTCTCCTTATGCAATTGGCAGATCTCAAGAGGGCAGTGGAGGATGTTCTACTACAACCAGAGGTTAGGAAGGGGAAAATGGGAGAGTGAAAGGGTATTTAAGGTGAACAACTTGGTTGAATTGGGTGGAAGGGCTAGTATTGCTGCATTGGACTTGTGTCAGGTATGAATAGATGGAAGATTGAAGGAAGAACACAATGTCAGACCACACCCTCTACATCATCTCCTCCCACTTCTACATGCACTTCTGTTGCCACAAGGACATGTTCATCTTCCAGTGAAACTGTCGCTGCAGGTACAATACCGTACTCCAATCAATCATCATGGTTGTCGTTGTAGGAGCCAGGAATGCAAGTCTTGCCACCAGCACGAGTCTAGATCACATAGTTCTCAGAGGTATTAGAAGTATTCTCTCAATTCCCTAATCTTTTCCCTTGAGGGCCAGTTCGATCTGGTGCTATTTCACGTAGAAGTTCTCGTATTCTTCCACATCATGCAACAAGTAAACGGAAAAGATCCAATTCCCTATCCTCCGGTTGCTACAAGGGACCGTAAGTGACCCATTGATAGAAGTGAGTTACCGTACTCTTGTAGTCCTTCTTCTGGTCTTCCTCCTCCTTCTTCATTGCCTCCAACAGCACGAGCCACTCCCTTCAGGCTTGTTGTCCCTTTTCCTCTGATTGATACTGTATTAACAGAGAAGGGGATGGAACATCAACATCTCCTTATCCACCCGGGTACACTCTTCATTCATCTCATCATCATAAACATTCTCTTGGTTCTTCTGAATCTTCAGCCACAGATGACTTCTACTATCAAGAGGAATCACAGGCAGTTGATGTTGCCTGTGGGAGTGTATCATTCCCTGTTAGTATCTTCTTTTCTATTCTCATTTCATTTCTCATTTCAGATAGCCTCTGATATAGCTGAATTAGTGAATGGAATTCATGAGGACGAAGAGATGGAATGTGACTAGTCCTTCCCTTTCCATTCTACTACGGGTAGTCTCTGTTTGTATCTATTCAGCAGATTCTCCATTGCATCCTCCCCCTTTGCGAGTTATTTCCCATTGTCGAGTATTCTTATTCCGATCTCAACCATTCCTGTACTCTTTGCCCTGTTCTTTCCTATGCATTCATGTGCCCTGAGGGTATTGATAAAAACATTTTGCGGAGGCGTACTGAGATAATCCACAAGTATGGATCATCATGCATGAATCATGGAGAAGAGGAAAGGCTGATTCATCGTCCAATTTTTTTCACCAATTATATTTTCCCCGCTGATAGACAATTTGGTTACTGAGCTCTGTGAAATACACATATGGGAATCAACACAGAAGATTACTTCATTTGGAGTTCCAATTATGAAATTTCATCGGAACAGGGCGTTCTCTAAAAGAAGTATCACATAGTTGACATGAGAACTGCTCCATGCACATTGGCAGATACGGTAGCTTTTGTTAAGGCCGAATTAATTATTTTGGGCCCCAACTTTTGTAAAAATATGTTTTTATGGGCATTTCTGTGTCTTTTTGTTGTGTTGCATTCATCATATATTACATATTTGGTGATCCAATTATAATAAGCAGTCCTCTTCATGTGCCACGAACGAATACAGCTGGTTTAAATGCGTAGTTAGGTAACGCAGCTACGTGAATTTAGAAACCTGACGCAACATCTTCAATCAATTGGTTGCATCAGTCTTATAAACCCTATGTGAGCAACCCAGTGCGGCGTTGTTTACTGACGCCGCGGCTGTTGCTTCTATAACGGTGGTCCCAAAGTCATTGCCAATTTTTTGAAATATATTTTTCGTGAAATTTCGATGAAACAAACGCGTCTTTAGAAGTCATCGCACAAGAACGACTGTGCTCTATAAAATGAACAACTTGACTGATCTCCTCTCTCGGTAAGGATATAACTTTAAGATCATAAACATTTAAAGAAAACGGACCCAACAAGGAGTTTCGAATGACTAGGCGTCTTTCAAGATTGACTAATATTCTCAAAATTGGTAGAAGTAGCAAAGATTCGAAAGCTCTTGAATTCAGAAAATTGAGATGAAAGAGGCTTCCAAAATATGCATTGACTGGGACCACCCTAATAGATGCTCTTTCCACCTCATTCATAGTTGCAATTGTGTAATTGGTTCAGGTTATGTTGTGATCTACGCGTGATTCTTTCCCATCTTGGCGTCCGTGTTTTCGATATTATTTGCCCACTTTTGACATATTTTAAGGCAAACAATGTCGGATGCTCCTGTTGTGGAGGGTGCCGAAGGCGAGAAGAAAATGTCTAAGAAGGAACTGAACAAACTGGCAAAGCAGGCCAAGAAGGCAGATGCAAAGGCAGCCAATGTAAGCATTTCTTGATCTCTTCTCTTTAAACGATTGCATTTTAAATGTATATCTGAGTATTATTCTTTTAGCAAGCAACTAAGGTCGAGGCTGCGGGAGATGAGGGCCAACAGGATAATGCAGAGGATGTTTCAGCTGGTAAGAAAAACACGATTTAAAATGTGGATGTCAAATTGAGGAATGTACGGCAGTTATGGATTGATTCAGTCAAGTGATAGGAAAGACATTCAATTCACTGAATTGTCAGAGATCAATGCTGCCCTTGATGGAAAGGAGGTATAGACTTTCTAGTTCATAAGCAATGATTGTTTGCATTGAGGTATGGGTACGTGGTCGAATTCACACGACTCGTTCAAAGGGAAAGACTGCATTCATTGTTCTCAGACATAGAGTACATACTGCACAGGTCACTTGTATACAATACCATCAAAGGAATCTTATTCATTTAGTTGATGCTCTTCGTAGGAGAAAAACTATCGAAGGAAATGCTCAAGTTTGTGGCTGCAATTCCGAAGGTGAGAATGGAATGAATGGGGACTGAAGAGAGACTCACTTAAGGAGTCCATTGTGGATGTACAAGGACTTGTGAAGAAGGTTGAAGGAGACGGAATAGTTTCATGCACTCAGAAAGATGCTGAACTGCACGCTATTCAGGTACTGTACTGAGAGAGATACCGTATACTAGAGACCTCGAAACGCATATTTCTAACCTTCCCATTCTCATCCGAGCGGTTGTCTATGAGGTTGAAAGACGACCGCTCGGAGAAGAACAGGGAAGTTAGAAATATGTGTTTCGAGGTCTCTACCGTATACATTGTGTTGTTGTTGAGGTGTTTGTTGTGTCACAAGCAGAACCTCGTCTTCCTCTTCAAATCGAAGATGCATCCAGGTTGGAGAACATTGACACTCCTTTATCTAATTGTTTCATTCAGAGGAGAACATGATGCGACTGGTCTTTCCTCAGTCAATCTTGATACAAGACTCGATAATCGGTCACTATTCCCTTTCCTTCTTCTATTATTTCCCTCTATAGTGTTCTCGACCTTCGTACTCCAACTGCCCAAGCTATCTTCAAGATTCAATCTGGAGTGTGTAGATTCTTCCGTGACATTTGTTCGTTCACCCTCCCCCTCCCTCCCCAATACCTTTCCCTTATAGTGACTGAACGAGGATTCACCGAGATTCACACTCCAAAGATTATTTCAGCCGCCAGTGAAGGAGGTGCCAATGTCTTCCAGGTACAGTACCCTCCTCCCCCAATCAATAACCCCATATACTCCCTTCAGGTGACATACTTCAAGTCCTCTGCATACCTCGCCCAATCTCCCCAACTCTACAAGCAAATGGCAATCTCTGGTGACTTCGACAAAGTAAGATCTTTCATGAACAAATGCGCTTTATTGATGGCACTTTGCGCAGTTGGGGGGCAACTTAGTCATCTATTGCAATGCCTCGAGTTGATTGGTTGAATGGAAGGGAAGGGGAATCATTCGGTATCAGGGAACAAGGCAAAGTTGGAAAGACGAAGTTCTTCTGCCTCCTTCTCTTTAATGAAATGGTTACGAATGGCGTATTCCATGGCAGTCAGGGTAACAACAACGAACTGCTCGGGCTTCTACAACGAATACTATGGATACTGTAATGGAAGGGAGACGAACATGGACAGCCATTGCACGTTGTGTACGGAGTCTCGTGACAGTCTCAGTGATGTCGATGAGGCATTTACTGTAAGGGGATAGATAGTGAAGGAAGGGGAAGGGACACTCTGACCCCTCTGCATGACTTGTCTTCATCTTCTCACATACAATATCAAGTGCAATCAGAGATGCAGAACGACCAACTCCAGTCATACAATGAACAATGATGGGAGAACTGAATAGAAGAGATTGAAGGGAAGGGAATGAAACAATCACGGTTCATCCTTCTTCAACCATCCTGCCTTCTCGGCCTTCTTTCTCAGTTTGACTGCATTGTGGTTGACATCTGCCACAATGTTCAATACCTGAGAATACGGTAGATTGGAAAGATACTGTAATTGGAGGACTCGCTTCATTGGGACTGCGAGGGGTGCACTTGTGTGGCCAATCATAGTATTCCAAATGGAGGATTGTGCGCTTCTCGGTACCTTTTGAGAGCTGAAGCCTTCATTCATTCATTTCATCTCTCTTCTCATCTACCGTCAGTACAGTAGCATCGTATGCATTTCTGCAGTTTCTTGTTCCCTGATTAGCCACAACGATGTCTCCAAATCTGAATGATTCCATCACTTTGATATCTCTATCTTCCCCTTACATCTCTTTTCCCTTACTCGCTTGAGGATAATAAGGAAGATCGGGGTCATTCATTGCCACCACAATCACTGAATTCTCCTGAATGATTCCCCTTCATTCTCTTCATTCAATGTCTTCCACTACCTGCCATACCATCTCCCAGAAACGAGTGATTGTATTCCCAATTGGTCCCTGTGCACAAATGTACTTCCTGCAATGACCCCTTCTCTCCTCTATTCAATCATCATCCTTACTTGCTCTTGCGGAATCCATCCACATAATTGGCGTGGTAGTAGTCACTGTCGTTGAAGGCCCTGCAGTACCCTTGGATGACAGAAGGAGCTACCGTATCCCTCACAGGAGTTTGACACGATTGTCCTCGATACATGGAATGTCCAAGTATCGATTGAGATCGGTGTTGCTCTTGAATGCAGTGGTGCAACGATTGGCGTCCCTCTGATTTGATCGATGAATGAGATTAGATGAGTGAACAGACCGAGATGATGGTAGTGTATGCATAGAAGAGACGATAGACAGATGAAGAAGAAAGGAGATTAGCCCATCGAAAGACTTCCATATCATTGGGAAGAACATCAAAGAGGAATTGTCCTTCCTTCAGAGTGTATCTACAATGACTCCTCTTCTTCCCTCTGTCTTTCCCTCCCACTCTGCATGACTGGCCATCATTGGAGTGGTTGCCTCCTGAATACATGTTCCACACGAAGGAGCATTGCTATCTGTCGAGGTGGCAGAAGTCGAAGATTCGGCCCTTCCAGCATCACTCGAATCTAAAGGGATACTGTAGATGATGGAGGGAAGGAAAGGAATCACCACTCATGATAGATGACGAAAGTTGATGCAATGACAACTACACGTGATAACTCTTCCTCTGAAGGGTCATAGTTGAGGAGGGAGATGGGTTGGGGAAGGAACCTGGGAGGAAGATGAGAGACGAGGGGAACACTCGACCAGACAAGGGAAGTGGGGGGAGTAAGAATGAGTTGATGAGCGGATGACTACAGAAAGGGAGGGAGTGAATGGATGAAAGGACACATTTACATGGATAACTATTGTCTTTGAGGTGTTCACAGTTGGATCAGTATTCCGTGCAGAAGATTCCAATACACACAGACACATGACTGAGTTCATTGGACTGGATCTCGAAATGGCATTCAAGTTCCATTACCATGATGTAGGTCAATCGATTGGTATACAGTATACAAGAGTACATTTGAGGTACTGGAAACAATTGGAGCTGTTCTCATCAATGTCTTCAAGGGACTACAGGTTATTCATTCCCTTTTGTTCATTCTAATGATTCTCCTCATTCAGAAGGATTATGCACATGAGATTGCAGCAGTCAATGCACAGTATCCTGCAGATCCATTCACATTCGTTGAACCTTCCCTTGTCCTCAAGTCAGTCCTTTCCTCTTGATCTTCCATTCATTCCATTCTCAGATTCCCTGATGCAATTGCCATGTTGCGTGCTGATGGAGTGGAGATTGGAGATGAGGACGATCTGTCTACTCCAGTGGAGAAACAATTGGGAAGACTTGTAAAGGAGAAGTACAATACTGACTTCTACATTCTGGACAAGGTGAATAGAGAGGGGTAGGGGAAGGGAGGGAAGAAGAGTCATTCAGTATCCACTGGCAGTTCGTCCATTCTACACTATGCCTGATCCTCATGACAAGAGATACTCTAACAGCTACGATATGTTCATGAGGGGTAGAGGGGGAAGGGAGGGGAAGGGAATGATGATGATGATTAAGGAGAAGAAATCCTATCTGGTGCACAGAGAATCCATGATCCAGTCTTCCTGGCTGAGAGGGCAAAACATCATGGAATCATTCTGGAACAAATTCAGGTATCACAATTGACACCATTCAATCTCAGAGACATTTACAGGCTTACATTGATGCATTCAAGTATGGATGTTCCCCCCATGCTGGTGGAGGAATTGGTCAGTCATACTATCTATAGTCTCAGTATACGGTGTTGATATATTCAGGACTGGAGAGAGTGACAATGTTGTTCCTTGGTCTGCACAACATTCGATTGGCCTCGCTCTTCCCACGTGATCCGAAGAGAATCACTCCCTGAATCAAGGCAATTATTATCCCCCCCCCTTCGCAGTCTTTTTTATTATAGCATTTTTAACCATGTTCATCTCCAGATTAGTTTAATTACAGTAATTTTATTATTGTTTGAAAAGTATTGAATATCGGATTGTTATCACAGAATATGGGACGATTCTCTATTGATAAATGTTGCTGTTACTCTTCTTTTTCGAGACAGAGAGAGACAGGGAGTATTATTGTGGTAAACGGAGTTGAAAGTCAGCCTCTAAATGCTGAGCGTGAAACCTATTCAAAATCATGGCTAAGGGTCAGAGAAATGACGAAATAGCGCGCAAATTTGAGAGCGCACAGTCGTCAGCCAGATTTAGTGTGCGTACTAATTACAGTACCCCTCATGGCCCACTCTTTCTTCACGAAAAAGAATTTGCCCCAGAAAGGAGAAATCTAGCAAAAACGGAAATTGATTGCAAACTGACTGTTTTATGATTTTCAGTGTATCTCATCGTAAAAAAATGATAGGTCAATTTTGACTTCATTTTCGAATTTGGGAGCACTGAATTAGTCAGAAACACCAAAAAACAACTTTTCATGTTAGTTCTCAACAAACCCTATGCCCAGCCCTAGTGCGTACTCGGTATATCAAGTTGGTTTTCCACAATAATAAGAACGAGTTGATGAGATGGGGGAGACGGACGACTACAGAAAGGGAGGGAATGCGTGGATGAAAGGACACATTTACAAATATAACTATTGTCTTTAAGGTGTTCACAGTTGGATCAGTATTCCGTGCAGAAGATTCCAATACACACAGACACATGACTTTCTATTGTTTCACAAAAACTGTTCATTTGCAGACTCATCTCTACCATCGTTTGAGTTACTGTAGTATACGATCCTGCTACAGTAACCCTACTATTGCACCCGTACTGTACACCATAGAACAGTAACCTAGATATATATTATTATTAGTAGTCTATTCGCCCTGCAACTATCACTTGCTCTCCCTCACCGTGCTCTCTTCCCCTCCTTAGCTCACTTATACACAGTATATCCTCTTCCCAGCACGAGTGCGAAGCGAAATAGAGTCAACATGTTCCCCAATTGATATTTGGCAGCAGTATGTTCTTGTGACTTTGAATTGCTTAATTTTTGAAGCCAATAGGCCAAAAAGAGAATGTGCACACTTGAAGTGCATGGATCTGTTGGTAGTGTCGATTCTTGCGACAGCAACAATAGATGCATGTCCTGCAAGGAATAGGTGGTATGAATCGGTTGCAGATAATAATAACTGATAGAGTAAGTTGGCAGGGCATCGAGTTATACGAAGTGACTATATAGGGGTCCTTTCCATATGAGAACTTATATCCTGAATACTGAGGGATGTGACATTCATTTGAAATTTCACTGTGGAAATGATCGAACAACATGAGCTCACTCGATCATGCTTAAAGGAGCTGTACCACGAACATTTTCGAGTATAAGGTGGAAGCGCCACTCGATAGGGGCCAACGTGGGAAGTCGAATGACACCTTGCTCATAATTCACAGAATTTTCTCCGATTTATGGCGATTGTACTAAGGTACTGGATACTGTAGATCTTGGGGTAGAGTACATGTCTAGAGACAAGAGAACCGATGAGGTTCAGACAGAAAACTATTTGCATTTGCTAGTACTATGCCGCGTCTGTCTCACAGTGCTAGCAAATGCAAATAGTTTTCTGTCTGAATCTCATCGGTTCTCTTGTCTCTAGACATGTACTCTACCCCAAGATCTACAGTATCCCGTACCTTAGTACAATCGCCATAAATCGGAGAAAAATCTGTGAATTATGAGCAAGGTGCCATTCGACTTCCCACGTTGGCCCCTATCGAGTGGCGCTTCCACCTTATACTCGAAAAAGTTCGTGGTACAGCTCCTTTAACTTCGAGCAGATGCGGCGCAGTCGTATAAGCTCCAGACATGTAATGCGAAGGTTGCTTGTTCGACCTCCCTTTTGCTATTTTCGGCTGATCGTCTTTTAACTATTTTCGGACTTGCCCTCCTCCATATTTTTGGGTCTTGTTAAATTTTTGAGATGATACTTCTGTGACATGAAAACTGAAGAAGTATCATAAGAATGCATTCATAATGAGTGCATTGCAAATGTGAGAGAGGAAACTGAGGGGAGGGTTCGTACTGAATATATCTATTCACTTTACATGAATAATAATGAATGGATTGACTCATCTTCATCCTCATAGACCTTCTTTGCAATGTATGGAGATGCTGCAGCTGCACATGTACTATGGTCTGGTCAAAGTGGTTGAATTGAGACTTCAGAATGTACAATGTAAGAGTAGGGTCTACTACTGAGGACATCAAGCTTACAGTCTACTACATGTTCTCGGATGATATTATACACAATTCCAGAACTTGGTTCTGTCGCAATTAGTTCATAATACCGTTTGAAATCTGAGACACAGCCCCTGTAGAATGCAAGATTCTTCAACCTTTAAAACGGGATGTCATGTCCGGGATTGATGAACTCCTTGAAGAAGCCACAAAGGAAGATTGTTTTGCATGCACTTTCGTTATCACTTCTATCCAATTCCCTTCCTCTCTCGTTGTCAGAGTAGACCGCTCTGACCACGAGAAAGTGTGGGAATGGA
>JACMIF010000672.1:16702-33709 GCA_014805445.1 Diplogasteroides magnus | reverse complement strand
TTCAGGGAAGTTGCCCGACTACCCCAGCATAATTATCGGCTACTTAGACAGTCATTTTTCCTTTTACCCTGCGCAGGGCGGTCGGAAAAGCGCAAAAAAATCGCAACAAGGGGTCATTTTTGTGGATTTTTCCTGCAATGGGGAAGCGACCTAAAATTTGGGTCTATGTTGTTTTGAAGGTCAAATAAATTCAATACAAATTTCACATGATTTGGACCCCTCATGGCAAAATGGCAATGTTTTGAACACCCACATGAGACTCTCCGAATTATGGGGAAGCGGCCACTCGAGGTACGGGGTAGCTATTTACAGCAAAAAACGTGCCTCGTAGTTAGGTATTATCAAAAAAAAATTCACCCAGATTCGATAACTTTGATCAAAGTTATGACCAAAACAAAAAGTGTCTCAATACTTATTCACAGTAGTGTAGGTAAATTCCCATATTTATGCAAGAGTCTGCAAATTCCACAGCTGTCATTATGTTGCCATTGTACGTCTGTACCATGGTTTCGAAAACGGTAATTTCTAGCGAGAAGATTACTTTCTTTGTCTTAGACGAATGAGAAATGCCCCTTGTCGCATAAAATAACCGTTTGAGAACCCCTAGTCTGCACTCTGCCTGTGTAGCGTGAGAGTTTGTCTACCCGCCGCAGTTAGTTCCCGACTGATCGTTGGAGGGTGTCGCCTTTCACAAAGAGCCGAGTTCGCCGTTTCGGATGTCACACGCCCTTCACACTGATTAACCACGCCTGTGGCTCATTTGAAGAACTTTTTTTCAGAATTAAAGAATTTGGGCTTTCACCACATCACTTATCAATGGTGATTTTTCCACCTTAAAGGAGCCACAAAGGGAGATTTATTTGCATGCACTTTCGGGATCACTTCTCTCCAATTCCCCTACTCTCTCGTTGTCAGAGTAGACCGCTCTGACGACGAGAAAGTGGGGGGAGGGGGAATGGAGAGAAGTGAACCCGAAAATGCATGCAAATAAATCTTCCTTTGTAGCTCCTTTAAGAACATCCGTCTTTCTGATACAGATTGGATGATTTTGAGCCATAAAATTCCATTGCCCTTCATGTCGGATTATCGGCTTCAATTTCGCTCGTTTTCCTGCTGTTGGCCTTTTGATTATCCGCGCACATTGAAACAATCATCAGCACATGAGCTCAACAAGGACTCATTGCCATTTTTGAGCATCTTTTGTGTTCATATTGACTCTGCAGGAGCAAATTGACACTTTACATGACTATTGTCACGGGAATCCTTATGGTTTGTGTGCGCATGTCACTTTATTGTGGTGTACTTGCGGACTAGTGGTCATAGACAAGGTCTTCAGCATTAGCTGATCACGTTTAAGGGCAAGATGGGGCCACGGGATTCAGAGAACGACGTGAATCCTTTGGATTCACATCGTTCTCTGAAAAAATTTGGATTCACATCGTTCTCTGACAAAAGAAAAAAAAAAATCCAACAAAATTACTTCTTTTATCGTCTAGTTCCCTAGGAGCGGTTGTCCATCGCACGAGCGAGACAGCCGCTCGGAATTAAATGACAGAATCTTTTAAACTTTTGCTTGGATTTCCTACCCTAGTAGTACTTACTTTGTAGCAGCCCAAGTGAAGGATATATATCCCTATGCACTAATGCCGACTGAACACCGGAAAAAGCTTAAAGGGCAAGCGAAGAAGGGTAGTCAATCCACGATCGTCGCTCATTACACGAGCGTCCTCTTCTCGATTCCGTGAAAAGGGCAGTTAAGTAGCCTAATAAATTCACGAGCCACCTAGATAACAGCCGTCCCCGTTGGCTCTTCTCTGCTATTTCTCTTAATCGTCTTCTGCTTTTTCTCCTCTCTGCCCGTCTCCGCTCATCCAAAGTACAGCCCCGTGAATCATTCAAGCATTCATTAGCGTTTGCTCATGTCAGAACGTTCCTCGAATTTGGTTCCAATGTCCCTCACATTCTTTGTAATTCTGGTCTGTACGAATACAAATTTTCACCTCTATGTGAGCACAGATCATTGGTGTACGTCTGTAGCAGGAATCCATTGCACTTTCAAAATATTCACATAATTGCGCCTTTCTGCGTACCGGAATGCACCGGATTGCACCCAGCATTGTATGGAATATTGTATCTGTTGACATTTGGATACGGACGATCTCGCTGTGTTTGGATGGGCGATTAGCAGTACCACTAATCAGGATCTTAGATCTCTAAAGTTATATCTTTCGTGAAACATAACCAATCTCGCAAACTGACTATGAATCCTACATGACAGTCTCCTTTCCTCCTAGATGCCAGTGAGGGAATTCTCTATTTCTCTTTCTCGCACACAATCAAACAGGGGCAAGGTCCAATGAATAATGAATGCTGGCCACGGCCCGATCCTTCCTGTCTCAGATAGGTATTTTCCTCTGTCTTGTTTTCTCGCTGTTGCCCTTCACAATTGATTATGTCTTTTTTTCTTATTACGAATATCTCTTTCTAAGAATTTGCAAGTGCATTTTCGACATATTGATATGGTTTGTCCTTGACCACATCCTACCTGAATTGTTATACCCAGTACGCTCGCTTCGTTTCTGACGCTTTGATACTCTCGTATTTTGCGTACTATCGATTTCGTTGTTCATGTGGACTCTACCTGTGATTTAAAATATGTTTCGCTCGCATTATATCTGGTCAAATGAGTTTCTGAAAACAGTAGCGATGACAGACAGTCCTCAATATTACAATACTTTACAAATACGATTACGAAGTTATCGATTGATGATGAAATGTCATTTCAGTGATGGCGGCGTCCCGCCTGAGCGACGCGCCGCCGTGGATGAATGGAAACGCGCACAGGATGATGCACTCGGCCCAGCCATCACCGTAAGTATTTCGTTTGTAATTAGGGTTTCTAAATCGGTTGTAAAGTGCATTTATCACTTGTCTAATTTCCGTGAAGCTGCTGACTCTAGTTCGATAGACAACGGCTCCGAGTGGATAAGATGAAATTATTACCAATTTTTAAACCCTTGTCGTTTAGTATGGTATTCAGGTTCACAAAGAAAACACTAACAACAAAGAAGAAATGTGTTTCCCAATTTATATGCAAAATAGTATGTGAAGGTTGTGTTTAGCGGATTGACTACTTTATGGGTTATCTTTCAATTCACTACATATTTTACTGCCTGTGAAACACAACCCATAAATTAGTCAAACTGCCAACCTTAGGGAAATCAAAACTGCTAAACAAACGCACAGCTTTTGCAACATTTTTCATTATCTGTCTACTCGATAGCGAAAAATGACATGTGGTCAAGACGAAATATCATTACTCCACTGCTATCCCCGTTCATTATAGCAAAGCGTTCCCCTGTTAGGAATAGCATGCCAATTTCACCACATCATTTCATCCTTATTGGCTGATTTCTGGTCGCTAGCCAACTGGGATTTCCGAGTTATCCTGTAGAATCCTCATCTCGTATGACCACATGTCTGGAAACCCTATGCTATAATTGGCTGATCTACGTGCCGTGTAAACGGAAGCCGTAGACGGACTGAGGATCTCGGTAAACAATCCTATTATGGTTGGCATTTAGCATGCGAAATCGGTTATGTTTCACTGGTTCTATACATGGGTAGTTATAGCTAACGTGAAACATAACAAATCTGGCACACTAACTGCCAACCCTAAGCCCTGTGCTCAATGACTGTGCAGTATGGTTTGCAGTTTGACTACATTATGAGTTATGTTTCAATCCCACTATACATTTAAAGAAATACCCTTTGTGAAACATAACCCATAAAGTAGTCAAATTGCCAACCATAGTAAACAGTATCCTCAGTGGCGCTGCAGGGAACACTTTGCTTCCTCCTCTTGCAGTTGTTGCCCGTCAATTAGGGCCTTTACTGAGTCACGCAGGCTGCTGCATAACACGATGTGTGTACGTGCGTTCAACGGCACGACTTGAATCAATGTTTGGTTGAATAGCTCCCCCACTTCCGGCACTTAGTATTTTTAACGTAATGACTCTGGGAAGTAAGAGACGACCGCTCTGAGCGAACTGAGACGGCTAGAAATGAATGGCTGTCAATAACGTTCCATAATGCGATACCTAGTAATGACGCAAACCCCACACTTCCTCTGTTTAGCCGAGCCATTGACGCGCCAATTTTGGAGTGTCCGTTGAAGCAAACAACTTGCAAATAGGTGTTATCGAGCACAGGAATACACCGCGTGCACATCACTTTGTTTCTCCCACTTGGCCGCCTCATCCTTTCTCAGAACGACTAGGCCACTAAAACGATTGCATCGCATGAGTTGCACACATCAGCGCCTAAATGAAGACATCGACCTGAATTAGTTCTCCACCGCGGCGAAGCTTCACCACTCCTCCCCCTGTATTAATTCACCGAGGAAGCCCATTTGCTCTCAGGTCCCGCTCCTATGCGACTTAGTCTACTAGGCCTGGCAGTTTGCATCCGAGATGGGTTATGTTTCATAAACGGTATATTGCTGTCAACCATATAGTCTACTACGTATTTCCCCACAAGGGTTATTATGCATCATAACTGAACTGTTGCGTCTATATATCTCGCATTTGAAACATATTCAGTGATAACGAAATAGCGCATAAAGATGAGAGACCAGGGTGGCATCCATGTATGAGATGCGTACTAGGAATAACAGTTCAGATAGGATGCATAATAACGCAACCAGTGGTGAGAAATGAGCAAAAACAAATTGCAAGGATTCCCTAATCCCTTCCTTCCTTCCCCTTTTCTTGTATCGAGCAAGGATTAGTGACTATATTGCCCGTACTGGATGTTGACGCCGTTTCCCAATTTGTAGTCACTAGCTACCATTCGAACGCCCAAAGTGCACATTCATCCAATGGTCCGAACGGCTGTCAATAAGCTGTGAGAAGTGAAATCCCAAAGTTCATTCTGCCTCTCTGCCCTCTCATTCGCGCAGTGGTCTCCAAATTCAAAGAGATTGGCTTGTTAGCCGCCATTGAGGCCTCAAAATCGGTAAAAATACCGTCTTTCTGCTCCGCGGCGCTGTAGTCTATCAGGCAGGTTTGTCGCGCCCCGGTCTAGAGTGACTGCCCTTCTGTGCGCAAAGGGACTTCTTCCAAATATGTTGACTACAATGCACTCACGCTGGTCCACTCAACTGCATTGCACCAGGAAGTGGAAATATCACAGTCTGAAAGAATCCCCTGATTAGCTGAAGATAATCTCTGACCGACAAGCCATCTTTGGACGGCTTCTGAAACCATTCAAAAGCCATATCACAGCTGTCACATAACAATTTGCCGCTCATTGTATGGAATGAAAAGACCCGTGTAGGTGGAGTCTTTCTATTTCTCTGAACGTCTATTATTCCTTCTTTTCTTTCGACTCTGGGCGATTGTTTCTTAATAAATAGAAACGAATGGAAGCATGTTCTGGAGCTCCCGAAGCCTCCTGACGGCTATTATCTGAGAATAAGCCTCAGGTGATTTTTACTTTATCGGGTTTGTTTCAAGACTTCTACATATCCGAAGATATGCCCCTGTGAAATATATCCCATAAAGTAGTCAAACTACCAGCCCCACTGGCCGCCCAGACACAACATCATAGTGTTCCTGGATTCGCGAGCCTCCCTTGGGAGCGAAGGAATCACGGAACAACTGAATAACTCCTCCTTTGCTTCCCGCTCATGACTGTGCGGAAAATACATACTCCTTCCCTCAGGGAAGTAGAGCGGGTTCAGAATCCGCCCATTGTAGCCTTGCTGTGTGTTGGAGTTGAGTACAAAACCACACGAGGTTCGGCTCGACAGGTCCCGCTATATCTGAGACACGGCGATTAACATTACACTCAGAGAGTGCATTAGGAAAAGGCGCAGTACGCCGACGATTGACGGTGGCAGTTCGCAGACCTACCGCACTTTCGGTGCGGCGGTCGCGGGGCGCAGGCATGATTCTCACTGGGGCAGCTCCCGATGCCTCATTAGTCTCATATTAATGGCGCGACCACTTCTCCTATAGCGCAGTCGGTAGCGAGTTGCGATGTACAGCCGAGAGGTCAATGCTTCGATCCCCCTGTCGGTCCGTTTGGCCGAGTGGTGTGCAGAGTGCATATACACCAATGTACCCCTTGAATCGCCGTGGAGAGTTTGAATCCGAGAATGGTTATGTTTCAGGAAACTAATATTTGTCAAGGTATACCTATTAGCGAAACATAACTTATTTCGTACTCATCCTGCCAACCTTAGGTCCCGCCGAGGGTTCAAATCAGGCCATAGACTGCGAGATGTTCTCAGCCTCACCTTATCCGATGAATAGTCCCTGAAGATGCCAGTTCTCTAGGACAGGCTGCACTTTCTGGGCCATACGCGTGCCAAATTCATTGCTCTTCTACGGGTCAAGACTCTACCATGAAAAGACCAACCCCGCATAAGAGACGCGAGATGAACGAATGTGGCATTCATACGAAAATGTGCCGAATTGCACACACTAACAGTGTTTTGCTTACTCCCGGTCCTTCCCAGTGCCTATGAAGGACTACGGCGGACCAATGACGCACACATCAAAAATCGTCTTCTTGTTTGCGAGTTCTGCAAAGTTCTCCTTTTCAACGCATCTCGTCTCTACTTTCATCTCAAGTCCTATCACCAAAGCAAGCCCGGCTGTCATTCGAGACGAACCCTTGTCCTGTCTCTCCATTCCTCCACTTTCTGGACCTCAATCATCTCGCTGATGTTCCATGAGATTGAATATTGTCAAAAAACCTAAAAATACTGCTTCGCTTCTGTTTATATGGGTTTCTATTCTCTTATTTTCCGGGCACCATACTCATTTTTTGGTTGGTGCTGTCACAATATGTACCTTAGTGGGAAATTATTTTAGTCGTTTAGGTAATAAGACCTTCCCATCATCTTTGACTGCTTATGTCTCTTCCTTCAATCTACCCGCTGTAATGCACATCCACTATGAGTGTGATCTCGACCCATACACTGTCACTCTTCACTCTGCCGCGCACTTATGACAGGGGCCGAACGGCTGTCAACAGCCTGCGTCTTGTTTCTCGCGACTTCTCTTGGACTTCACGAACTTTATTGTCTTCCTTTTTGGGTCTCATTCAGCGACTTTGCATTGTAATTTAGTCCACAATTATCAGTGTTCCAGTAGAAAAGTGGTATTTTTATGCATGCGGGTCACAGCTTAGCCTGAAATAAGCTTGTTTCCTCGTTGTGGTTGACCATAAACCAGCGTCGATGACCGACTTGCCATTCGTATCGGGTGCATTTTCCCATTGTCTTGGCACTCTTTTTGTGTTCAATGTAGTGTGGGGGGTACGGAGTACGTTATGGACAGCCGTTCATTTCTGTTCCTCTAAGTTCACTCAGAGCGGTCGTCTCGGCGAAGTGAGAGATGACCGCTCTGAGTGAACTTAGACGAATAGAAATGAACGGCTGTCAATAACGTGCTCCCTACTCCCACACTAGTTCAATGGCATTGTAGTCTTCATACGCAAAACAGCTATTGAAGCCATTCCACTCCGTTGGAGTCGTGGCTTCCGGGGAACGAAAGATCGCCTCGTAGTCATAAGGCTTCATTATTAGAGTAGGAAATCCAAACAGAAGCGCACATTTCTGTCGCCCAATTCCCTCGGAGCGGTTGTCTCTCTGATGCGATGGACAACCGCTCCGAAGGAATTAGACTGCGGAAATGTGCAATTCTGCTTGGACTTCCTACTCTATTCATTATTATTGTCCTTGTTGTGTTTTCCCCTCAGCCATTGTCTCTGACATCAAGACTGCGTAGACGTCAAACGACATGATATAAATAG
Organism: Diplogasteroides magnus; assembly: GCA_014805445.1. NCBI lineage: Eukaryota > Metazoa > Nematoda > Chromadorea > Rhabditida > Diplogasteroididae > Diplogasteroides > Diplogasteroides magnus. The sequence continues at coordinate 25,885 of JACMIF010000672.1, read as the reverse complement.
TATACTAGTTATGACTGGCAGATTGACTTCTTTTTGGCATATGTTTCAACACTATCATATATTTGAAAATAAGCCCTATGTGAATAATATTCCACAAAATAGTCAAACTGACAACTAAACTACTGGCCAAAGTTCATTTCATTATTATCTCCGTGTTCGAACGACGGGCAGTGAGTAGTAGGGTTTCGAAAACGGTAGTAGAGTGCATTCGTCTGTCGTCTGAATCACTAAGGGCGGCTGTCTCACTCATGTGATAGACAACGGCTCCATGAGATTTTTACCATAGATAAATGCACTATACAACCGTTTTGGAATCCCTAGTGTAGGGATCTCTGGGAATAAAGTGCAACTTTTTCTGTCTCTGCGCCTTAGGGTGATTATTACGCTCAAGGACCTTTGAATGAAGTGCGCGTCTGGAGAGAAGGTGCAACGAAGCCACTGAAGCGGGGAATGCTGCATCCCCATGCACTCATAAGCACTGTGGTCGCAAATGCTTTGTGGGATGCTGTCAGCTATGGTTGCCACTAGGGTTGGAAGTTTGTATACGAGGTCAGTTTTGTTTCACTGCTCCTATATAATACAGTTATGTACCTTTCGTGAAACATAACTGATCTCGTATACAAACTGCCAACCCTAGTTGCCACTACTTTATGGGTTATGTTTCAATGCAACTACAAATTTGAAGTTATACCCTCTGTTAAACGCAACCCCACAATATAGTCAAACCGCGAACCATAACGTACATCTACTCCGTCTGTCAACCACCACAACTCCAATTTGAGTAGATCTCGATTGTAATATTTTTTAGCATGTAGAGTATTTCAGTGGCAAAATCAAATAGATCTGCCTCTGAATCTTAGCAATTGTTATTGAATCTACATGACCTTCGGCATTCGCGCAGAGCGAAGACTATCGAGTCGAAGGGCTTCTCTCGACTTGTTGATCGCAAAGTATTTCAGTCCGCAATCCTCGTTATTCATCGTACCCAAGTATTGGCAGTAGGATGAATTATAATGTTGTTTGTGTAGTGGACGTGGCGATGATTCAACGATGAAGCCACCTCCACCTCTCTTTCTGTCCCCAACACGTGATGCGAAGTAGCGAGTGCAGTTAGTATGCGAGATTGGTTATGTTTCACGGAAGCTATTGTTACGTAGAATCTATGAAACATGGCCGATTTCGCATTCAATGTGCCAGCTTATTATGTATCCTAATTGAACTGTTATGCCCAGGACGCTCGTTGCGTTTTTTGATCGACTGCATCTCTCTCGTTTTGCGTGCTATTTCGTCGTGTCTCTGACCAAAAGCCATGATTCTCGCAGTCAACTTAAATAAAAATGAGATTCTCAGCAGCAGATCAGCTAGGATGCTAAATATGTGTATAGTAGGGGTTCAAAAACGGTAAATTTGTCGCCATTGTTCTCCGGAGCGCGGTTGTCTCACTCCATGATAGGCGACCGCCCGGCGGATAAGAATGAAGTCAAATTTACCGTTTCTGAACCCCTGCTTAATATGTGTATAGCATCGCCTCATTTCCTCGGTATTCGACGTAATTGAGGCTCTTCCTATGATGATACGACTGTTTTCCGACAGCATGTTCGGTTCCTGTTTTGCACAATCACGTAAGCGACCGCGCACACCAATTAAACTGTTTTCTGTGCAGTTATCACGCATGCGTGACGATTGGGGGTATTTAGCAATTGAATATTTGAGTGAAAGCAGCAAAATGCGCGCGTGTGTTTTGTGAGCATTTCTGATTTTTTTCTATGACGTTTTTCTGGAGGAACAGTTCCCGGTAGGGCGGGCACGTTCGATCACATACTGACAGCCGGTTCATTTCTAGCCTCCCCCTTCTCTGCAGAGCGGCCGCTATACTGGCTGGAGACGACCGCTCGGGGTAGAATAGGGAGGCCGGCTGTCAGTATTCTTGTTTCTAAAACGGTAGTAAAGTGCATTTCTCATTCGTATAATTTACGCGGAGCAGTTGTCTTCACGTGCGAAAGACAACAGCTGGATTAGACGAATGAGACATGCACTTTACTACCGTTTTGGAAGCCCTAAGCTGACTCAGTATATCATCGAACGTGCCCATCCTAGAGTTCCCAGAGCTCATCATCATCGAAACGTCCTGTGCTTTCTTCTGTGTTTGCTGACATGCTCCAATTGCAAGTGGTTAATTTGGAGTTCGGAGCTTCCCTAATGACGGGATCCCCCTGCTATTTGACGGTATTTTGTGCCCTCCCGTGTCTGGGAGGTGAACGACGTGTGCGCATTTTGTGCAGTGAAAGCTTAAGAAGGCCCAGCTACCGAATATCTAATGTATTATTGTGGTAAACGGAGTTGAGAGTCAGCCTCTATATGTTGACCGTGAAACCTATTCAAAATCATGGCTAATGGTCAGAGAAACGACGAAATAGCACGCTAATTTGAGAGTGCACAGTCGTCAGCCAGATGGGGTGTGCGTACCCGGGATATCAAGCTCGTTTTCCACAATAATAAATAGGCACTATTTAGTGCAACTATGTACTGCACAGTAGGCATTTATTTAACTTCGCACCGTTTCTCGCATTGGTCATGCATACCGTGACGTTGTGCGGGACGCACCTTGTTAGTGGAATGTTATTCCCGCACCGGAAATGGCGCGCGACCTCACCTCATCCTCGCTCGCCACGCACGTGTTTGGTGTGATACTCTCATGTTGTCTGATTCTGATTTCCCGCTCCGGAACCACGGTCTTCTGGAACGACAAACATGGGTTTTAAGAGCGTCAGCGCATTCCGTGATTCTGATTTAGCGATTCAGAACCGTGGAGATACAAACATGTACCGCGGTTCCTTAAGAGCTCCAGTGCTCTTATCGCATTATTCGAGTTAGTCCAACGTGCTTCTCGCGCGGATGTCAACAAAGTTGACGTACACGGAATCATCTCGTTATAAGGGGTGGAGAAGCCTCAAAGAACGACTGACGAATGCATATTTCCTCTCCAAACGACTCGTTCATATGAAATGTATTGTGATTTTGGCGGTAATACTACCGAATATATCCAAAATTCAGCGTATCCTGTCATTTCTCATTTGCCTATGATGAATCTTCCGGAATATTGCTAGAAGTCATAAATCAGCCCATCTCTATCCAATAAGGAAGCCTTTTTCTCGCAATGACTCCTTGCCTTCCAACTATGTTGGCAGTTTGACTACTTTATTGGTTATGTTTCAAGGCTACTATATATTTGAAGATATACCCTCTGTGCAGCATATCCCATAAAGTAGTCAAAATGCCAGCATTACTTCCAACTTCCCGGAGGGCCTTCCCACAGAAGTAGTGGCCCGATGACTTTAGTGGGAACTTTAAGATCAATAAAGAGACCAATTTTCCGAGAATATCCTCTCGCTCATAACTCCTCCGCCAATAACTTCTGAATTGCTTTTGGCGAGTATTACAGCTTCTTCCTCAGGCCCAGGGAGTGCATCTTCCTGGAGTGAGAGAATATCTCGTAGAAAGCCACACCTCCAGATCAATGTGGGCCGAGTGAATCCCACAGTTCATTCCATTTCTCTGTCCATTCTATCGCTCGGTCGGCAACTATGCACCGGAGACGACCGGGCGAAAGAGAACGCAGAGAGACAGAATGCACTTTGGGATTCATTCTGCCAAGCCAGATGTTAGACCTCGCATTTGAACCCCGCCGTTCCTCACATTCACACCCGCCGCAGTTTAAATGCCGATTCTTGGTTCTTCAGTTTCTGGTTTAGGGCGCGAGGGCATTTTCAATTTTCATTTAAATTTGGATTTTAAATTACCGTGATTCAGGGAGGCGATGAACGGACTCTGCGTCGCGCCCCTCAACGGAAGTGGAGGAGGCCATTTTCTGTACGATGATTCGGAATATGATGAGGTGAGAAATTTGGTTTTGAAAATGCTAGTAAAGCACTTTGTCATTCATCTCTGGGTGGCGATGGCCTATCGAATGCCGATACTACAGCTAGGCGGAGATTAGGCGAATGACAAACTGCAGTTTTACTACAGATTTTCTAATCCTAGTGAACAAACTCTTATCACGGTCTTGACTACATTGGCTGAGAAAGAGTGTGATGGATATATGTATGTTATTCTAATAATAAAGAAAGACTGCGAAGAAAAAACCATTTCATCAAAATTACGCATATATTATCCTCTATTCGAAGCATATCGACAAAAGATGATAATAGTTTATTATAAAGAATCCAGAAAAATTGGTTTGTGTTACATATGAGATCCGTCGTAAGAAACTTTGGGAAATTTTGTACTCGCAGGCGAAATTCCACGCTCTCCGGCGTTCAGCACGTAGCCCACCCATTGTGCTCGTTTTAGCGTTGTAAGTGCCCTTCTAATGGGCTGACAGCAGTGGGTCGAGGACAAAGGCGGAGACAGCTTAGAGTGACGTGGCAATTCTCGGTAGTAGACGAGACATTTCACGGACGAGGGGCAGGAACACTCATTCTCAGGAAAAATGTGCCGTCGCCGTAGAAATCTACATCGAGCTTTAATTAAAGCATGACCTTTTACACTAGGAACATCGTGATTATCATAATGTTTAGTTCAAAAGGTCACGCCTTTTATGGAAACTCGAGCTTTACGGTGGGGATTGCGGATGGCAGTTAGAGTACTAAATCCGTTATGTTTCACAGATCGGTATATCTGGACAGGTATAGGTTTCGGGAAACATAACCGTTCTCGTACTCAAAAAGCCAACCTGGTGCACAATATTGAAAAGAGACGTTAGGGAAGCGGTGGCGTGCTGGTCCTTCATCAATTCGTTAGCGTGGCCAAACTCCGGGAACACTTTGGCCAAATGCACGGCTCGTTATGCCCGGAAGGCATGAAATAAGTGCTTCGTAGGTGAAATGCACCAGTTCAGCCGCCCGATTAATCTACCCCCAAAATCAGCGAACTTTCATTGACTGATTTTGAAAGTCAGCGACCTTTATCCCGAAACTCAGTGACTATTTTTCACCCCTAATGCAAATTAATAATTACTGGGTTTCCAACAAAAATAACATGCACTTTCACAAGCTCGCATTGATTTGAATAGTCACTTCGTCTTGAAATGCACTCAAAATATCGATCTTACACTAATGTTCAAAGTCGATGCTTTTGAAAATGTAATTCAAAAGCAGCGAGCACGTCGCTGAGTTTTAAAAGCAGCGACCTAGGACCTCGGTGACTGATTTTGAAAACCGGCGACGTCAGAGAAAGAAAAATAGCGTACCAAACGGAGAGAGTCAAAAAAGCACCTCTGTCGATGCTTTTTTCGCACTCTCCCATTCGTACACTATTTCTCTACTCTCTGACCGCCTCGGAGAAAAGTGGCGAACATTCCCCAAAAACAAGTCAGCGATCTTTGGCGGCAAATTCGCTGACTATCGGCATTTACCATTGAAGATCAAAGAAAGTTCGCCAACTTTTGCCGAACTAGGTCGCCGGTTTTTGCAAAATCAGTGACTGATTTTGGGGGTAGATTAATTCGGCGGCAGGAGGACGTACCATTAGGAAAAATGTTTATGGCCATTTTGCTCGATAACAAGAATTTTTTTATTACCAGGCTGTGTGAGGATGTATGCTAGACTCCTGAACCTTCAACTACTTTTTCGCCCGTAAACTGTATTTGAAAAAATTATGGGGATAATTTTGATTATCGAAAGAGAAAGAAGGGCGCCATCATTTAATTATTACAGCGCTTGTTCCATATATGCAATATAATTTTCGAAAACAAAGTTGTTTCAGGAAATGGAGGACCGGTCCGTGCTGCACTACGAGCTGGGCATGTACGAGAAGACGGACTCGAACTGCTTCCGGTGAGTGATTTGTATTATTCCTGATTCAACCAATAGAATCAGTGAATGTTTTCAGTAAAGTGCTCTTGATGAATCACATGTAGATAGACTGTTTTATTGAATTTCACCGGAGCTATCTCAAGAATAGCTCTTGCTTTAAGATCGACTAGTAAATGCTGTCCCTGAAACACACCCTGATGTAAATGTTTGAGATTAATGTTCAGTAGGGTGTCGCATGTGAGAAATCTATCCTCTCTAATCTGTTCCGAGTGGTTGTCTATCAACGTGAGAGTAGGGTACCGCATGCGAGTATTTTAGTGCATTCGTCATGTCTCCACTCTCAGCGGTGCGGTTGTCTATAAGATGAAGAGACAACAGCTGAGAGTAGAGAGTTGACCAATGCACTAAATGTCTCGAAAGCGACACCCTACGTGAGAGTCGACCGCTCGGAGGAGATTGGGTAGGTTCCCACATGCGTACACACGTTCAGGGAACAGTCATCGCAAAAAATGTTCACCAGAGTGTACTTCAGGGACAGTTTCAATCCTTACGTTCAGAGGGACGCTGACGTTCGCTCTTCGGTACGACTTCGTGCATCGGGTTCTGATGCTCCACGTGGTCAGGGCGAACAATCTTCCTGTTGAGGTGAGGAACGGAATAAACGTGATTTTGATTATGACCATTTTCATCATAGTTGCGAAATAGACTGATGTACCCTAAAGAGTACATCCACCATTGTGAAGCAAATGTGTCCGAGCAGCAGCTTTTACTCCTGCAATTTTCACAATAATCAGCGGGAGCATTTGGAAATGAATTCATTTAAGGCGTTTTTTGAACAGGCGATAACAGTGATTCCTTGCTTCAAAAGCACTTAAGTTTAACATGTTTCATGCATATCCATAAACTCTTTGAATGTCAGTAGTAGAATTGTGTATAATAACTATAATATAAGTTTCACACGCTTCATAAATGATCATCAAACCAATGGAGAACAAATTACAGGAAAAGGGCGGCACAGTCGATCCGTACGTCAAGATGCACCTCCTTCCGGAAAGGAAGAACCACTGCAAGACGCGGATAGCACGGCAGACGCGCGATCCCGACTTCAACGAGGTGAGGATTGCGAAATCGATGACGTCATGGATGATGACATAATTGATGATGAAATCCGCTTGCAGGTCTTCTCATTTGATGTGGCATTCAATGCTCTGCCCAGCAGAATGCTGCAAATGACCGTGTACGACTTTGAGCGGTTCACACGACATGGACTCATAGGGTGAGACATTCGATGTTCTGTCTATGATAGTCTTGGAAAGGGGATCCCGAAGTGCACTCCATAGCTCGGTGTAGAGCGGCATGACCATTCCCCCATGACTCCTAGTAGCGAGGGACGCACCTTCCAGCACCGGGATATAGCTCAGTGGTTAGAGCGTCCTCTCATGAGACGTAAGGTCACGGGCTCGAACCCCGCTGTCTCCAAAATCTTTGCCGCCCCGGGCGATCTTGTGTACATCTGAGCTCTCATTCACCCGACCGTAGTCCGTCCGCCAACAATAATATAAGCTATTGCGAGAGTCGTGATTCTTTAGCAGAATCCACTGTTTATCGTGATTTTTTCAGCCATGTCATCATGCGCGACCTCTTCGAGCAGTCTGACCTGTATACGTGGACCGAGTACACGATGCAGATCATCGGTAGCCAGGTACGGGAGTTGAACCCGCGATGGTTCGACTGATAGAACACGAACACATCCATCTAGCTACCGTCTGTTGCAGGAAAAGAACGATTTCGGCGATCTCCTGCTGTATCTGTCGTACTCGTATCAGGAGCAGAAACTGACGATAAACGTCGCGAAGGCGTACAACCTAAGACCCATGGACATTACTGGCGCTTCAGGTATCTAAAACATTACGTTCATATCATTCTGAGAAAATGACCATTTCAAACGAGTTCGACGATAGATAGTCGTTGTACTAAACGCAAAAAAGATGCCTCCAAATGCTGCACGTTCATATAAGTTTCACAGATTTCATAAATATTTATCGAATGAAATCGTATGGTGATTATAAGTTTCAAATGCTTCATAACTGGCGATTGAAACAGCGAAGAACAGTGATCTTGTTCTCGTTTCAATTAAAACTATTGTTACAGACCCGTACGTCAAGATCGAGCAAGTCTACAGAGGGAGACGGGTCAAATTGCGGAAATCATCAACCAAGAGGGCAAATCTCAACCCGGTCAGTTCCCACAGTTAATTTTCGATACCGCCAAGCATACAATTGTGGATTTCATTGTCCGACGGTCGTTCACATGTGAAAAATGTGAAATTTACGCTTGTCGGTCTCTAGTATACTATTCTGTTCTGATTCCGAAATTATTCATTCACTTTTTATAAGGAAGTGTGAGATTTGCGGGAAATACAAAAGAAACATATATGTTTGACACACGCATTATCAGGCCAATGAATGTCTAGTTATTGATATGAAGGGCGAGCGTGTACGAATTTTTAAAATACCAAAATGACAAATCGATTATTTCAGGTGTACCACGAGTCTCTGGAATTCGATCTGCCTTCGGCGCAAATAGACGACACGAACATGCTGGTGCAAGTGATGGACTGGGACAGGTAAGGGGTTGGGAGTAAAACAAGAGTGCCACGGACATTTGCGCCGTAATGATGAGGATCCGTTCGCCGTGATAATGACAGCAAAGATCCGCATCTGCCCAATTCGCCATTACGGTGCAAATGTTCACATCATTCTTGTCTTTCACCCATGGGATTACATGAAAATGCCACCACGGTCTTTAAGTCGTAATGATGAAACATACACTTCAGCTGCAAATAGTTCGCTACACCATTACTGCTCATAGAAAGAACCATACTGTAGTTTTGCTGATTGAAATGAATTATTGAACGGGACTCGCTAAACCGAATGGCTGATTTTTCGCATACGCAACAACACGAACATGTAACTCAACTTATTGTCGCTTAATATTATTGAAGACGAACTAAGTAGAACTAGAACAAAAATACTACGCAAATGAATATCAGAGTTTCTTGAAATTACTATTTCTTTTCGTTCAGAATCGGTAAGGACGACCTCCTCGGGTGCTGCATCCTCGGGAAGAAGTCGCCCACTTCAGAAGGAAGAAATCAATGGGACCAGTGCTTCGCAGTGCACGAGATTGGACAGGCCTCCGCTACTGTAAGTGCCTTTCATCATTATTGTGTTCCTAGCGGGATGTTTTAGAAATGCCTGTCGAATTATTAGGTTGGGGCATAAGTAATGGCATGTCTGCACTTCACATCGATATCTCCGTTCAAACTCATGATAGCTTCTATCCATAATTATCATAGACTCCCCACTAA
>JACMIF010000672.1:0-15509 GCA_014805445.1 Diplogasteroides magnus | reverse complement strand
GAATGTGTTTCACACCACCCTCAAAGAGACGACGTTCGACGGCACCGACAGAGACGAGCTGTTAGATGACGACGAGTCGGAACCCTCAGAAGGTGTTGTAGCATCAGAGATAATCAGGAAGAAACGAGTATCATTCGATGACAGAAACACGGTGCAAGTGCATTGCAACGGAGATGAAGGAGAGGAGAGTGACCCAATTATTGAACCCTACTTCAAGAACGAACACCAAATATTGTACAGCATCTGATAGTAGGGTGTCGCTAATAGGACATTATATACAGCTGTCGACTCCCAGCAGCCTAATTTCATTCCTAGTAGTCGTTTTTCACTTCGAAGAGACAACCACTAGGAATGAAATTAGACGGCTGTCAATAACGTCCCATTAGCGAAACCGTATCTGAGAGAGTATCATGACATTTCCCAGTTTCACCCTCCCCCTCCCTCTTTCTGGCGTCATTTATTCTGTTACACCAGAGCCATTTTCCCGAGTTAAAAAATTGTTTCTAGACCCCAGACCAAGCACGAAAGACCTATTTCAAATTGATAATCCAAATAAGAATCCCGCTCAATGCCTCGAAAATACCGCACACGGGCAACGCTAATGAGACTAGTAAGAGTTTTTTTTCAATGTTGTCATTGCTTATCTATGCATTTTTTATTCTCCACAGCATTTTCATATATCGACGGTATTTCGAATACATGTTTTGAACCAACTTGGCCATTGGTAGCTGATAAAGCAGTTGCAGCATTTCGTATTATATTTGCTTGATCAACATTAATTATTCGATCAGATAGTGTTTCATAAATGTTTCCGTGAAGAAGAATATATTTTGAACATGCATTGAATGATTCATTTCATTTCGTTTCAACCATTCGTTCTCTTTTCTTTCAGAAACCGAAGCCTGTCGGTCAATGGCACTCAATCCTGGAGGAGATTCCTGAAGATTTCCCGAAAGCGAAGAAGGGCTCCTGACAGGATGCTGACAGCCGTAGTAGCGGCCCACCCACGAACAGTGGGTCATTTCGCAAGGTGACCAGACGATTGAGACTAGGGAACGACTTATAGGCCGTTTTTTGTACGTGCGCACCGGTGAGACATTCGTTCATCATAAACGAACGATCTAATGAGTGCACCCACAAAAATCAGCCCAAAAATGGTTCCTCAAAAGAAAAAAATGAGTTGAAGAATTTAAGTGAACTGGGATTGTCCTCGCCGAATTTTAAAATTTCGCAAAAAAGTGAATGTGTTTCAATGAACGCATACAATGTGATTCCATCTCTCGTTGTATTAAAAGCCTCTGTGCTTGGGTTAATGAAACGAAATATAATTTTTAAACCATTTTATTTCAGATGCTGTCTGTCCCCCTCCTGCCCCGCCTCTCCCGTACTCGCTCCCTCTCCCCCAGCACCCTCCCCAACCCAGACGGAATGTGTTTCACACCACCCTCAAAGAGACGACGTTCGACGGCACCGACAGAGACGAGCTGTTAGATGACGACGAGTCGGAACCCTCAGAAGGTGTTGTAGCATCAGATATAGTCAGGAAGAAACGAGTATCATTCGACGACAGAAACACGGTGCAAGTGCATTGTAACGGAGATGAAGAAGAGGAGAGTGACCCAATTATTGAACCCTATTTCAAGAACGAACACCAAATATTGTACAGCATCTGAGAGAGTATCATGACATTTCTCATTTTCAACCACCTCCTCCCTTAACCGAGTAGAGCAAGGCATCATTTATTCTTTTACACAATATACTCTTTTCCCATATTTTTATTGTTTCGAGACCCCAGACCAAATCACGAAAGACCTATTTCAAATTGATAATCCAAATGCGAATCCCGCTCAATGCCTCGAAAATACCGCACACGGGCAACGCTAATGAGACTAGTAAGAATATATTTTTGCTAGAACTAAGGTTGATTGTCTGACCCTTTCTTTCATACGGATAACGATTTTACTTTCGATTTACACAGTAATAAGTAAGTTACTACTGTTAGTGGAACTTAAATCTAACGTGAATCGTGAGTGATTTTGTTTTCTGTTCAATGTTGTCATTGCTTGTCTATGCATTGTTTATTCCCCACAGCATTTTGAAATATCGACGGTATTTCGAATACATGTTTAGAACCAACTTGGCCATTGGTAGCTGATAAAGCAGTTGGTACATATTTCTACTTATTTGCTTCATCACACATTAAGTTTGACACACTTCATAAATAATCATCAAATCATTTTTGCACTGAAATGGGCCAATAGAGAATGCAGATTCAAATTCTACCGTGTCTAAAATCAGTTTGCGATAGAATTCGGACCCCCGGACTGTATCTTTAAGCAGAAAAAGATCTAGTGCTTCACATTGCAGCACGTTTATATAAGTTTCACAGATTTCATAAATATTCATCTACTTTTCGAGTGAAATAATATAACTATTATGATTCACACACTTCATAAATGACGATCAAAACAATGAAGAACAATTCTACCGTTCTTTCCATCCTTAGAAAAAAATTGTCACAGACCCGAACGTCAAGATTATGCATGTCTATTGCGCAAGTCATCCATCAAGAGGGCAAATCTCAATCCGGTCAGCCTCCGGCAGTGTTGGCAGGGTGAGTCCCAAAGTACACTCAGTCTCCCTGTCCTCTATATAGCGCGGCCGTTTCTATGCTCCAGATACGACCAGCACAGAGAGGAGGACTGGAATTTGGGATTCACTCTGCCAATAACTTATGTTATTCCCTTTTTGTATGTTTCGTATGTGAGTATTTTTTATTGTTCGCATCTTTCACTCTGGAATCAATAGAATCAGATAATGTTGCTAGTAAAGTGCTCGTGATGAAACACATGCGGATGTATTGTATTATTGAGTTTACCCGAACATACCTCGAGAATAAAGTTTACTCTCAAGACCGACTAGTAAATAGTGTCCATGAAACATACTCTGACTAAAATTTTGTTTGAAACAACTGTCGCTTTGACTATTATGTCTATGGCACTATCGTGTTTCACTCGAAATGAAGAGAACGCAAGCATCTGTAATAGCTACCGTCTGTTTCAGGAGAAGAACGACTCGGCGACCTGCTGCTGTATTTATCATACCAGGAGCAGAAACTGACGATAAACGTCTCGAAGGCGTACAACCTAAGACCCATGGACATCACGGGTGCTTCAGGTATCTAAAACAAGTCACATGTAACTTTTACTTGAGCTGCTGAACCGAAATTAGACGAAAGTAACTGTGTATTGTCATTAGCTTCAAAAGAGTTGGATGAGTAGGGAACTGTTGCATCAAAAGCACATATGTTTCACATGTTTCATAAACATCAATGAAAATATTTAGTGATTATAAGTTTCACACACTTCATAAATAATCATGCAATCACTGAAGAACAATTTCTTTCGTTTGCTCTTCCTTAAAAATATTGTTACAGACCCGTACGTCAAGATCGAGCAGGCAGACGCGTTAAGTTGCGGAAGTCATCCACAAGAAGGGCAAATCTCAATCCGGTAATTATCTTTAGTAGAGTTGTCAATGCAACACTATTGGGTGCCATGTGTGAGCCGTTTTCATTCGTCTTGCATCTCTTCTACAAGGTCGGTCTCTACCGTGAAGACTAATGAAGGCTGGTGGAATCCCAAAGTTTATTTCACCTCTCTGTGCTCTCCATCGTGCGGTCGTCTCTATGCGCGATTTATGATCGCACGATGGAGGACACAGAGAGATGAAATGAACTTGTGTGTTCCATCATCCTTCATTAGTGAAGACATAGACCGCATAGGAGAGATGCAAGACGATTGATTAGAACACACAGACCGCGCCCAATAGTGCCGCATTGCCTACTGATCTTCAGAAATATTAAGATGTGAGATATCTGGGAAATACAAGAATATGTTTCGCAGACGCAATATAATACAAATCATTGTCAGGATATTGATGCATATGGCGATCTTGTGCAAAAAAATCCACAATTCTCGAATCAAATTTTTCAGGCGTACCACGAGTCTCTGGAATTCGACCTTCCTTCTGCACAAATCGACGACACGAACATGCTGGGGCAAGTGATGGACTGGGACAGGTTGGGAGTTGTTTGTTTATCACTTACGAGTAAGAAGGACAAACAGTGATGGACAACAATAGTGATATCGCTTTTGATCACACACGGGGCAAGAAGATGACTATTAAGTCATGGATTGGGTGAGAAACAAGAGCGCCATGGAGACTTGCGCCATAACAGTAGAATGGACAGGCGCGCCGTGATCATGACGGCAAGAATGGCGTATATGTCCACTTCAGCATTAGTGCGCAAATGTTGATGGCGCTCTTGTCTTGCACCCACAAGATTAGATGAAAACACTTGAGCTGCTATGAAAGAGTTCGCTACACCATTACGGCTCATTGAAAGAACCTCGGCGCAGTTTCGCTGATTGAAATCGATTATTGAACGCGTTTGAGAAATAGGATGACTGACTATTCGCATATGCAATAACACTAACATTTAAGTAAACTCGTTCTCACTTACTACTAGTTGTAGTATAGAGGTTGGACAAAAAAATCAACACAAATTAAAGTCAGAATGTCTTGATATTTCTATTTCATTCCCTTCAGAATCGGTAAGGACGACCTCCTCGGGTGCTGCATCCTCGGGAAGAAGTCGCCCACTTCAGAAGGAAGAAATCAGTGGGACCATTGCTTCGCAGTGCACGAAATTGGACAGGCGTCCACTACTGTGAGTGGCCTTTCATTCTTTGGCAGTTCTCAGCAGAATATTTTCGCAATCCATGTTGACCTATTTTGGAGAATTATTTTGTTTACAGTAGACTCAAGAATATTCATAGTAATTTCTTTATGTACCACTAGAACACATATACGACCAGTGATCACTCATGGTTATGGTGAGCAGCTAAATGGTTCCCTTGAAGCATATAAGTAACATTCCGAGTGAACAATGCAATTATGCAAAAGATACCATTGAATGGAATATTGCATTAATGGTTAAACGGAGAAAAAATCTTTTGAACTTGTATTCAAGATTCTATTTCATTTCAATGATTAAAGGAGCCACAAAGGGAGATTGTTTTGCATGCACTTTACGGGATCACTTCTCTCCATTCCCATACTTTCTCGTCGTCAGAGCGGTCTACTCAGACAACGAGAGAGTATAGGAATGGAGAGAAGTGATCCCGTAAAGTGCATGCAAAACAATCTCCCTTTGTGGCTCCTTTAACCCATTTCTTTCAGAAGCCGAAGCCTGTCGGTCAATGGCACTCAATCCTGGAGGAGATTCCTCGGGAAGAAGTCGCCTACTTCAGAAGGAAGAAATCAGTGGGACCAGTGCTTCGCAGTGCATGAGATTGGACAGGCCTCCGCTACTGTAAGTGCCTTTCATCATTATTGCGTTCCTAGCAGGATGTTTTAGAAATGCCTGTCGACTTATTATGAAATAGCATTATTGTTCTATAATAGACACAAAAATAACATTTGCCGTAGTTATTTTTCGTGGCACTAGATTTTTGACATGATATTGTTCGCTAATGTCACTGTTTTTTAAAAACTGCTAAATGACTAATTTGAAGTATAAGCAATATTCTGCGGGAACAGTCAATGATTTCTTTCACTCTTGTAGAAGAGTGAAAGAATAAAAAGAGGCAATCCATAGTTTGTATCCGACGGAAATCTCTCCGGAATCACGCTGAACATGAATTCTATGATTGGCAGTTTTTTCGACATATGTTTCAATGTGACAATATATATTAGATGATATATAATATGTGAAGCATAATTCATAAAGTAATCAGCCTGCAATCATAGTAAATACATTCATCTAGCTATTGAAAATTGCAGGAGAAGAAGGACTTCGATGATCTATTGCTGTATCTGTAGTAATCATACCAAGAGCAAAAACTGACGATAAACGTCGCGAATTCGTAATACCTAGGATCCATGGACATAACTGGTGCTTCAGGTATCTAAAACAATACATATGCAACTTCTTTGAGGTGCTGATCTCTGAAATTCCATGAAAATAACCGTTCATCATCTTTTCGATCTATAACAGTTGAGAGCGAAAACCTCCTAGGGAATCCGTAGCGTTGAGCAGAAAAATAGCATTTTCCGTTTGTGCACGTTCTCATAAATTTCACAGGTTTCTTATATATTCAACTATTCCTCGAATGAAAATATTTAGTGATTATAAGTTTCAAACGCTTTATAAATTACGTTCAATTCGATGAAGAATAATTATCCCGCTATTCCTCCTAGAAAAATATTGTTACAGCCCGTACGAGCAGGTCTACAGAGGCAGACGCGTTAAGTTGCGGAAATCATCCACCAAGAGGGCCAGTCTCAATCCTTTAATGGCATATCATCCGTAGAATTAGCAATGCAGCATTATTGGGTGCTTTGTGACAGCGGCGTTCACTCGTCTGGCATATCTTCTAGACGGTCGATATCTCCCGTTAAAGGAGCCACAAAGGGAGATGTATTTGCATGCACTTTCGGGATCACTTCTCTCCAATTGCCTTACTCTCTCGTTGTCAGAGTAGACCGCTCTGACGACGAGAAAGTGGGGGGAATGGAGAGAAGTGAACCCGAAAGTGCATGCAGATAAATCTTCCTTTGTGGCTCCTTTAAAGACCGGTCGCGCAGAAGAGATGCTAGATGCATGATTACGATACACAAATGCGGTCCCAATAGTGCCGTATTGCAATAATATATTGCCAACTAATCTTCAGAGATATTGTGTTGTTGAAAATGTGGGAAATACAAGAATATGTTTCATTGACGCACTATCATTCCAGCGAATGTCTAGACATTGATTGATCTTCACACATGTCTTTCACAAATACCCAAATGGCTAATCGATTATTTCAGGTGTACCACGGGTCTCTGGAATCCGACCTTCCTTTGGCGCATATAGGCGGTACGAACTCTTCTCTTCGGCAAGCAGTTGTCTCTAATAGTGAACGAGAACCGATACCCGAAGAGAAGAGACGACAAATGATGCAATTTTTTTCCGAAATGCGATGCTACGGAGTCCACCCCCCTCCCCTGTTCTCTCTATCAGGTGTTAAAAATCGGTAACTTTGTAGTCATTATTTTCCGGAGCGCGATTGTCTCAACCGCTGATAGACAATCGCGAAGAATGACGACAAATTTACCGATTTTGAATCCCTACTGTCTATAGCACGGCCGTTTCTATGCGCCGGAGACGACCACAAGATAGCGAGCACAGAGGGAACAGAGAGGGGGAATGCACTTTGGGATTCACTCTGCCAATTCTTTCGACCAGCCTTCGACGCAAATCGACGACACGAACATGCTGGTGCAAGTGATGGACTGGGACAGGCAAGGGATTTGTTTGTTTGTTTATCGTTTGCGATCAAGAAGGACCAACAGTAATGGACAACAATAGTGATATCGCTTTTGATCACAGGCGAGATAAAAAAAATGATGTCTACCGGGTCATGGATTGGGTCTAAGACATTGGCGCCATGGACATTTGCGCCATAATGGCGATATGAACAGACAGCCAGGATCTTGACGGCAAGGATTGCGCATCTGCAACCTTGAATTTTACGGCGCTTTTGTCTTTAGATCAGGAGAAAAAATATTCCAATAATACAGTTCAGCAGCTAAGAAAGAGTTCATTACACCAATCTGAACCATGGCGCTGTTGTTATGCTCTAAACATATTTTAGCGGGTTCGTTAAAAGATGGCTGATTTTTCGCATATGTCGCATCAGATACATTTAAATCAACTCGTTCTGGCTAAATATTAGTTGAAGCATAGAGCACGGACAAAAATAAACATAATTGAAAAGTCAGAATGTCCTCATATTTCTACTTCTTTCCTTTCAGAATAGGTAAAGACGACCTCCTCGGGTGCTGTATCCTCGGGAAGAACTCGCCCACTGCAGAGGGAAGAAATCAGTGGAATCAGTGCTTCGCAGTGCACGAGATTGGACAGGCGTCCGATACTGTTAGTGTTTTCTTTCTTCCTTCGTGCTCACTAGGAATTCTAAAACGGTATTAGAGTGCATTCGTCTATCGTCTAATTAACTTAGAGCGGTCGTATCACTCATACAAGACAATGGCTCCTCGAGATTCAGACCATATACGAGAGCACTCTACTACCTTTTAAGAATTCCTAGTGCGCACCTGGCGGTGTTGCGTTGCTCATTGGGAGAAGAACGTTCGTCTTATGTATATCATTCTCCTCGAGTATCTTAAAGTTTATATTTGTAACATTTGCTTGGGCTGCTGAACAGAAATTCCACAAACAAATTTCCGTTTATTCACAATCGTTTCAAACTAGGGTGAGTAGAATCACTATTGGTAGCTGATAAAGCAGTTGGTACACATATCGTATTTTATTCGCTTCATCATCACGAATTTTTCACACATTATATGAGTACATTCTACTCTGAGTCTTTCGTCGCGGGCGGTCGCCTCCCCCTTCCTCCTACCCCCTCGTCTCGGAATGGAATCCTCCTCTAGAAGGGACTAGCCATCCAAGAGGAGTATGGCTACATAAGGAACGTCTCGATCAAGGATTCAATACTCGGTTTATTTTCTTGGGAGGACTCACTACAGAGAAGAATTGCGATGGATTGTTTATTACTAATCGAAGACTGCCCTTGATCCCCAGAACTTATGCTATTGCATTGTATTGTATTGTATACGAGTACAAGAGCAATCCTTGTATTCGGCATTCCAAAAAACAGTGAAAACATGATAAAACATCCCTCGTGCTAGGCAATTGTACAAAAAGTTTGCTTCGCCTTTGTTCTCCCGTCAGTCTCCCCTGTTCAAGCGGCCAAATAAAGAGGCAATCGATGCTTGTTCGACAAAAATCTCTTCCGAATCACGCTGTCTTCGATCCATAGAATACTGGAGAATTGAGAGAGATGACAGCGATATTTTGGCATGGAAAGTGTGCGTCTGACGGCTGTGCAAGCTTTGCAGTTGAACTAACAACGTCCAATCGCTTCTTCGCTCCTATTTCACTAACGACGAGCGCTCACGAGATATCAATGCCATTTTGTGCATCATTGTCATCATTGTCGGCAGTTTTTATGCGGACTCGGTTATGTTTCACCGATCAATATATCTCGAAAGTTATAGTTTCCATGAAACATAACCAAGCTCGCATACTAACGCTAACCCTCATTTCGTCAAGAAAGGAAAATTCAGATGCGTACCGTGTTTCGGATAGTGTCCGTGTGCATTTTGCTGTGCTCCGTTGGGGCGCTAACCAGCACCACCACAGGTACTTTCGTGTATTCCTTAGTTTGTTAATTTTTGTGTGTGCGCTTCCTTCGTTTTATCAATTTGGGTTGCGCACAGCTTCATTTTGATTTAAAAAAATTACCTATGTTTCAGCCAATGAATATACTTTCAGGGTCAAAACTTTTCGTAATATGTGGACGATAACATATATTTCCAGGAAAATGGAAAAACTTCTGAATGATTCAGACTATGGTTCACGGAATAACTGCCTAGAAGGTCATGAGGAAACCCATTTCACCCTTTGGCATTCCTTCACAACTGCACATTACAACTGTAGCAATGGATGACCTCAGGAACCAGGATTCGACATGTTCCATGGATTCCTTTAAGAATTCGAATCCTAATAATTCAAACATTCTAGTAATCACTTGTACTCCGCGCACTAACGAGCAATGGTCTGCAAACGATTCTCTTCTCTCGTCAAAGAGGATCTTATACCCAATCTGAAGAAAAGGAAAGTCATCTCTTTCCTCAACGTCGTCGGCCAGCAATACGACGAACTCAAAGTAAGCGTTTGGTAAAAAGGAAGGGTTCGAATTTGGTAAATTCGTCGTCATTCCTCTCCGAGGAGCGGTTACCTCACTCCCTGACAGATAACCGCGCTGCAGAGAAGAATGACGATATATTTTCGGATTTAGATCCCCTATTTGGTACAAAGGAGGGGTTTGAAATCGGTGAATTCGCCGTCATTCTTTTCCGCAACGAGGATGTCAATCATGAGGTGGCAGTGCTGCGAAGAAGAATAACGACATATTTTCGGATTTAGAAGCAGTGCTGCGAAGAAGAATAACGACATATTTTCGGATTTAGATCCCCTATTTGGTACAAAAGAGGGGTTTGAAATCGGTGAAAGTTATTGCCTATGATAGCGCATCAGCACTTTAAACATCTGTCGTGAAACGTATTTTTTCTAGGAATTTGTTCAAGACGAGGACATCTGTGAGATGAACCTCTACTCGGCCATAAACATTCGGAAGAAGTACCTGAAGAAGCTGGATCAGGTCAGTGAATTAACTGATTTCAACCTCAAATTGCCTTCCTCAGTGAATATTGATCGAAAACTTCAATCAATAGGCAATCGAATTGCAGGTAACTGTAACCTCCTCTGCGTACCTCAATGACACTCCGAGATTCGTGGCAAATCTCTAAGATTTGCGGCTGCAGTACAAGTGGTCAGATTTTAGCCTCACACTTCTAGATCATGCCTAACAATTTATTCAAGAGATTCAAAATATTCGAAAATGTTGTTACTCAGGCCCTATCCTATGCTGAACTCTCGTTGGCGGATCCCGTTCAATCAGACAAGAAACCAAGAAGAGGAAGGGCAGATGAGGCACCGGAGAGAGTAGTCGGAATGGTTAGACCGAGGATGAGGGCTGTATCGTGTACGCGATCCACTGTGAAGAAGGAGCTGGTTCGGACAAGTGCGGAGAAGTGAGTTTCATGGGTGTAAGACTAGAGCGCCATGGAACTTGCGCCATACTACTGAGATAAACAGTTTCACTGTGTGAATGACGACAACGGCACATGTGTCCATTTTACCACTATGGTGTAAATGTCCACGGCGCTATTTCTTTGATCTTCTTTCTTTCGAGTTTCACACCAAAGTATGCTTTCAAAGATTAATAGGCAACAGATTCGGATATGTTTCGAGCATTTCCCAAAAGTATCAGCGGAAGAAAAACGGTGATCTGGGAAACATCTCGACTCACATTCAAAAATATATCGATTTCTCTTCTGGTTGTCGATGCAATAAGAACCTAAATAATTAGAGCTATCAGTAAACTGATTAACAATTTAGGAACTCCGTGGAGGAGTTCGACGGGCAGTCACAGTATGTAGTCGATTGCGATCCTTGGCTGAATGATTTCACCTCGAATCCCCACTATTGCATCTGCTCAAACAAGGAAGTACCAGCGGAGGAGAGGTGAGTGTTCGGGAAGATATGATTCTGGTTGTTCTTTCTCATGTAATCCATTTATATATGCTACAAACGTTGTACTAGTCAGAAGACAAAAGATGATCAATTTCTTGGATTAAAGGAGCCAGAAAGGGAGATTGTTTTGCATGCACTTTCGTTATCACTTCTCTCCATTCCCACACTTTCTCGTCGTCAGAGCGGTCTACTCTGACAGCGAGAGAGTAAGGGAATTGAATAGAAGTGATAACGACCGTTCTGACGACGAGAAAGTGGGGGGAATGGAGAGAAGTGAACCCGAAAGTGTATGCAAATAAATCTCCCTTTGTGGCTCCTTTAATTGTGTTTCCATCGCACGGTCGTGTCTACGCGCAAGAACAACCGCGCGAATGAGAGCGCAAAGATATGCTTTGTGATTCATTCCGCCAATACTAGTATTTCAGATGGTCCTGCTCCTCGGATTGCATAAAAGGTTCGAGAATGGTGGCTTCTTCACTGATAATGTCGCGCATCACGACTGTGCGGAACAGGCTATGAGACTATGAGAAGCAATTCAAGACTCAACCCCTCGTTCCGCTGGAAGGTGGACACTCTGAATTGTTCTGTTGTCACCAAATTCTACTGTGACTCGTACTAAAGATTCCATTTTTCTATTTATACTACGTGAAAATTTGATGTTTGTGCTATGTCGCTTCTCTTTAGGTATTTTTTGAAAAGTAATTATTCCACATAATGTTGTTAGCTCATCTTTGTCGACGACTGAATATATGTGAGATAAAGGTATAAGAAAGAAGAACAAACTGCGGGATCGCTTCCACTGCTTACTGCATTTCTTTCGTTCTCCGTCTTCGCCCTTGAACTTTCATTATTATGCATCCTGACCGAACTGTTATACCCAGTACACACGTCACATTTTTTGACCGACTGCATCTCTCTTATTTTGCACACTATTTCGTCATTTCTCTGACCTACTGGCGTGATTTAGCAAATTTTCACTCAGACTACTTGGGAAAATTATGAGGTTGAGTGTCTTGTAGCACTTTTGTTTCGTCCTCTGTATTTCCTTATCTATTGATGATGGCCCCTATCCATAATTATCATAGACTCCCCACATCATACCTCACTAGCTGCCACAGTCACCACCTTCAGCCGCAGTAATGAGGCAAGGCGCGATTTTTCGAAGTTGGCGACTCGCGCTTTGGACCCCTCTCTACTTGTGTGCGGCCTAGCTCAGCGTGTAGAGCTACCTCGAAGGTATCAACAGACAAAGTGTAGCCAACTGAACTTCCGATAATAACGAATTTTCACCTCGCTCAGTTCTCAATATTCGCGGAGTTACAGCGGAATGAGTGAAATCTGTCACCAAAAAATCATGGATTTTGTCGAAAAGTAGTGCAAAAACAGCGTTTTTGCGTACTGTTGTCGTATTTCAAAACATAAACTGTCCACCTTTTGTTTTTATAATACTCCTACTAATACCCGGAAACTGCAAGAAGTACAATATCCTAACTGCACGTTGAACGTTTTTTGAGGGGTTTAAAAGTTTTTTGATGGGTCCCACTATTTCCGCTTTAACTCAGCGAATATTGAGAATTGAGCGAGGAGAAAATTCATGGTTATCGGAAGATCAGTTGGCTACATTTTTTTGAGAACTTCGAAGTAGCTCTTTTGCCTGAGTTAGGGCGAGGTAAAACGTGTCAAACAGGAGAAAAAGCGCGCGAGTAGGCCAACTTGTAAAAATCGTACTGAAGCTCCCGTTCAATTCCAGGAGTATTGGTAATAGCTTTAGGTAGTGGTGGCCTAGCACTGCTAGTGGCTATGACGGATAGTGGCTAACATCAATAGGATAGGAAATACAGAAGACGAAACAAAAGTGCTACAAGACTTTCCACTCAACCTTTTTTTTCAGCCATTTTTCCTTTGTGCCTGTGCAGGACCGTCGAAAAAGTGCAAAAAGGGGCCTAGTTTGCCGATTTTTCCTGCAATGGTGAAACGACCTAAAATTCGAGTCTAAGTTGTTTTGAAGTCCTACTGAGGTGAACTATCTTCATTTAAAAATTTCAGATTTTTTAGAACCCTCACGGCAAAATGGCAATGTTTTGAATCCCCATATGAGACTCTACGAATTGTGGGGAAGCGTCCATCGAAGATGCAGGTTTGTACAAATCAGCAACAATCAGTAATGTGGTCAAGTATTACCAAAAAAAAATTCCACGGAGATTCGATAACTTTGAGCAAAGTTATGACTAAAATATAAGTGAGCGAATACTTATTTACTAGGGGTATAAAGTGCATCATAGTTGTCTGTTTACTCATTCCGATCGGTTGTCTATAATTGGTGAGAGAGAATGAATCACAAATGCGTAGAGACAAAAAATTGCACTTTATACCCGAATGCGACACCCTATTATTTACAGTAGTGTACATAAAGTTCATCCGTCTGTTGGCGAGTGAATGGCAATTGCACCATGGATATTTGCACCATAATGGTGAAATGGATCGATACACCATCGTTGCCGTCATTATCACAGCACAATTATCCATTTCATTCTAACGCCAGTTTCCACGAAGGACTTGTCTTTCACTCGCCTGTGACACGACTTTCTTCCATTTTGAGGAAAAAAAACAATAAATGGCTATGTTTCAGGTTGAATGTAAAAGGTCTCGAATGTTTCTGTGGATAATTTTGTATTCCAACTGGCTGGGAAAAAATAAATAATGCACACCACGCATCATGCACAAGCAATTGTACGATGATGAGCTTGATTTAAAAAAATGAATAACACAAAATCGCCCAGGAGAGACATCAGTTCATAGCCACGCAGATACGATGAATTTTTGGTAATCTAAGATTCAGCAACGTTACAATTGATCCTAAGGCTCTTGCGATCTTGCTCCCTAATCATTCTTCATTTATTTACCCCTAGACATGCCTGCCCTTTTGACTCCTGGTGTGCAATGGAAAGGAAGGGCCCACAGTTCCTCCAGTGCCCCAAAGGTCAACGACTGTGATTGAGTATTGTTAGTGGTCATTCGTTCTCTTTGTCTCCTCTTAGGGTTTCTAAATCGGTAGTCAAATTCATTTCTGATTCTTCCATTCTCCGCGGAGCGGTTGCCTTTCGCTCGTAGGGACAACAACCGCTCCGCAGAGAATGGAAGAATCAGAAATGAATTTGACTACCGATTTGGAAACCTACTCACCAACACCTCTCCTCAATCCTTCCATATCCCCAGCTGTATTATGCATCCTATCCGAACTGTTAATCCTAGTACGCGTCTCACACCTGGATGCCACCATGGTCTCTCATTTTTACGTGCTATTTCGTCGTCACGGAATATGTTTCTAATGTGAGATTTATACACTAGAGCAACAGTTCAGTTAGGGTGCATAATACTCTGAAGAGTTGCATTTGTCAATTACAGTATCTTTTCCAGATGGAAGACGACTACTCCCTTAACGATGACTCCATTCTTGACATGGCCTTCGTCGCGGAGAACGAAGATAACAACAAGTCCATCACAACTGAGGACATTTTCGAGAGTATTCAAGCACAAGACAACATGTCCGACTTCGCTTCGAACTCGTCTTGCGCCGTATGCCTCGAGGAGTTTGGTGAGTGTTTTTAAAACCAACTTTTAGATACAAATTGGGAAACTGTTTGTATCTAAAAAAACAGTTTACATTTTTGGAAATGAATCGACATAGCAATTGAAAAGCCTTCACATCATTTATTATTCCTGCGCATATTTAATAATTGTTTCGTCTTCAGATGATACCACAGCCAAGCAGCAACTTCGCTGTCGCCACGTATTCTGTACTGATTGTGTGGCAGGAATCAAGAAGGACAAGACGATGTAAGTATAAACAATTCAAGGATTACTATTATCATATTTTTTCACCTTCAATTATTAGGTTGGTGCATAAGTATCGGTCCCTTTCTTTGAAAAATCATATCTTGACCACCACGAATGACATAACCAAGGGGCATCGACTGGTACATGGTGGGGTCATGCCCCGCTCCTAGCCGACTCCGCTCCCCCTCCCTCTCTGTAGTCACTCCGGCGCGATTGCCCAAACTTGCCAAATCCGCGTTTTTCTGACCACACTTTTGGACTTTTGGCCGCATTCTTCGTGGATTAGAGATAGAAACCAACTATTATAGTAATAAAATGGTCCGAGCAAGCACAGGTAGTACTGATGGGCGGAGCTTGGGTTTTGCGCGCGAAAAGGGCGGAGCCTGCGTTTTGACCGGGAGGGTCACAGGCAAGTCTACGCGCTTTTTGCGTTTGTATACAA
>JACMIF010000671.1:0-27124 GCA_014805445.1 Diplogasteroides magnus | reverse complement strand
AGACCGCTCTGACGACGAGAAAGTATGGGAATGGAGAGAAGTGATCCCGTAAAGTGCATGCAAAACAATCTCCCTTTGTGGCTCCTATAATATGCTTTTTTCAGGCCATTCAACATGATTGGGTTACTGGAAGAGAAGAGAAGATTGTTCCCGTGAGATCGAGGCCTGCCAGTGACTATAATGCACTGCCTAGGGTAAGCTTCATCATTGATTTCCTTCAATCCATTAAAATATAATAAATAAAAATACAAAATTAATTTCAGACTCGTTCATCGCGGTCGATTCGCTCCGTAACCCGATCTGATCATGGTCACAGAGTCGATCCCCGAGAGGTGGATCAACTGGCCTCAGACCTCAAACGGGTTGCACAGAATACGAAACACTACGGTGTATTCTGATTGTGTCTTCTCTCTCCTCATCCACTACACGGGCATCCCACTACAACCCCTTCAGTTGCACCTCTTCCTATCCCAAAGACTATAGCGAGTATGGTTGACCTCCTAATAGTGAGATTACTTATTTTCTATGCAGTGCACACGCAACGTGACCCGGTTGCTGCACAAATCGCCATCCACTAATAATGTTTCCAAATCAGGACTAGATGATGCAAAATGACCATAAAGGATCTGAAATAGACCATTCTGTCCCGCAAAGAGCTTACGCGCCAATAAAGAAACACAGTACTTTCGACTAAATACTGACAGTTAGTTGTTGATGGATCCAAGTTGTACATAGACAGTGTAACGTCATTTCTTCCATGTTCACGAAAGAATACTACTATTAATCAAGAATGCGAGAATAAACCAATACGAATAAAACGATTTCTCGAACTGCTAAAGTGGAACGAACCGTATATATCGACGGAAAAATAACCGCCCAATTTTGTAACCTAAAAGATTACGCTTCACCTACAAACAGACAAAACGTCTTGAAAAGGTAACGTTTGGAGTTATCGACAGATCAACGGGAGCTCAACAGATCATGATGGCTTGGATAATGAAAAAGCTATTCTAGGTCACCTATAGGTATGTTATAAAAGAGTAAGCGCAGTTGATCCTAACAATATAAAAATACACATGTAGAGGAAACATAACCTCAGAACGAACGAATACAAAAAGAATATCCTTATTTCATGTCTCATGTTTATAGCATCACACAACAGTCCTTTCCAGTTCCGAGTCTCTGAATGATCAATCGATAATTGGTGATCTAACGTAATCTTCCTATACCTTGCCCTTTCCACCGTTTGCAATGCTCTTCTCCGGCGCACCCTTCGAATTCGCTGGCCTGATGGCAGATTTCGTTGATCTGAATCAATAACCATATTCTACCGTAATCTCCTACAGTATCCCTCACTTGTCAATGCTTCTACCCGTCTCATGGTCCGTCTTGCATCCCTCCTTCAGCAGATACTTGATGACATTCACTTTTTCGTCCTCCGTCAGCTCAAAATCATATTCTCACATTCGTTCACTTGTTCCTTTCCTCACATTCTCCCATGATGAAGCCACAACTCCATTCTCTTTGAAATACTCAGTGACTGAATGGAAGTATTCCGCATCAGCAGAGTCAGCCCACTGAAACGGATATCCATTTTTCGACACTCATGATCCTATTCCAACGCAAGAGAATCGGCGCTTCATATGCTCCGACTTCTTGTTCTCGCCCAGGAAGTTCTCAGCCATTAGTACGTGTCTGACATTGTACCATATCATGGCGTACAACCCTTTGTTGGGCCGGATGTTATGAATATAAATCACAATGGATGCTCGTTCTCTTTCACTACATCGCCCTTGTTCTTCATGCATTGCAACACCTGAAATTGGATGGATTATCGATTGGATATCCATCTGAACTCTGACCTCGGTGACTGTCCTCATCTTGGCCTTCGCCCTCTCCGATGTCTTCTTGTCGAAGGAACTGAAATGGGAAATAATATATCACCGTTCTCATCCCTATTGCATACTTCTTAGCGAGGAATGTCTTGAGTTCATTGATGAATTTCTCGAGTTCCTCTTCATCCCAGTTGAAAGTCTTCTTAGCGAGTAAGACATCGATTCGATCCATCGGATCCTCTGAATCTTAGTTCATTCTGAACTCCTGTGGTCCTTTTCACCTTCTCTCTTAGAGGAGACGATTGAAGAAGTCTTCTTGACAGCTGAATGGAAGTCATTAATCTTGTTCGTACATACAGAAATATTCTACCAATTCCCCCCATTCAGTTTCGAACTGCCAATATTGACAGTTTAACTGCTAATATTGGCAGTTTGAGGCTGAATGGTAGGGGGAATTGGTAGTATGTTCAGTGTCTATCGTCAATCAACATGTTTTATGATTTCCACCCGGATCCCATCGATATTCATACCGTAATCGCCAATCGATAACTCACGGGGGGGGAAGACATTTGTGATTGAGTAGGAAGAGAGGGAGGACCGTTCAGGATGAGAGAAGGTGAAAGAATGCGAAGAAATCAAATGAAACGACCGACTCTATGAGCAGTTGTCGAAGTACATAGATTTTCTCTAGATGGACGAATTGCCAGGATAATTGTCTGAAAATGTCGTCTTGATTTTTTATTTAAAGTGGACATTAGATTGTGGCAATGTCTCTTTTCACGTGTGTAATATTCCTGGTCAATATTTATCATTATGTCTTTTTTCTGTTATAGGACCCACATTTTGCAAAAGAGTTTTATGTGCTACGTTTCATGTTTCAGATAGCAATCCTTTCGCCAAGCATCAAGTTTATCTGTTGTGCAAAACAGTTTGGGTGCTAGTGCCTTTCTCCGGCATTTTTCTCAGTCTTCCACATCTCAGGTGCACATTCTTCTCATCCTCTGAATGACCAATCGATAATCTGTGGTTATCTACCGAAATAATCCGATACCTTGCTCATTTCCTCGCTCGAGTTGATCTTCTCCGAGGCACTCTTCAAATTCGACAATCTACTGGCAGATCTCGATGATCTGATACAATTGCCGCAATCTAAAATAATTTCTCCTACAGTATCCCTCACCTATCAGTGGTGACGGCGGTCTGCTTCAGCTTGGCCAATTCGATCTCGCGCTTCTTGATTTTCTCCTTCAGCTTCTGGATTTATTCTTCCTGCGTGTCTCCGCGCACCAAGTGCCATTTCGCGTAGAATGACATCCAATAGATCCATATAACAGTACTCATCGACATTTTAAAATATTCGCCAATATTTCTGCTTGTGAGGATCAGATGTGCAGAAGAGTTTCCGTACTGTTCCTTACGTCGATTTGTACTTCTCACCTGTCTTCATCATTCATTGCCATGTTGCACCAAGCACCGGTGACCGTGAGACCTTTCTGCAGAAGGTATTTTACGACATCCTCTTGTTCATAGTAATCGAGCTGCAATTGACGTTCTCCTATTCGTTCATTCCATTCCTCACTTTCTCCCATGATGAAACCACTATTCCATTCCTTGCGAAGTACTCACAATCAGTTATCTTATGTTATATACAAGGGTTTCAAAAACAATTTTATATTGCCAGACTGCATAGAGATGGTAATATCGATATGAAAATTTCACATGGACTCATAACGGGTCAAGTGATATGCACTGTAAATTGCATGACCCAAAAATATCTCTGCTCTGTGCAGCTTTGTGTTGCATCCTTGCAGACTGTCAGTATAAAATTGTTTTTGAAACCCTATTATGCACGAGCAATCGGGATGTCGGTCTGGTATCTCCTCTCTCTCTTATAAAGCAGTGCTCTCACACCATACTCCAACCGGAAACAGACCCGCAGTTCGTGACTGCAATGGCTGTCCCTTTGAGTGTCGTCCTCCCCAATATGAATGGAAGTTCTTTGCTGCACATGGCATTTGGGTGGAGATATTCTACACTGAACACGTTCCACTCTCATGGGGAAGATTCGACATGGTCGCTGCCAAGGGTACGGTACTTATATTGATTCGATACGGTCACTGCCAAGGGTACGGTACTTATATCCATCATTCAATATCTTTACTAGGGTGTCGCATTTGGGTATTTATTAGGGTGTCGCAAATGGATAATTATTGACAGCCGTTCATTTCTATCCGTCTAACTTCATTCCTTAGCGTTCTTCTCTACATTTCGGCGACCACCGCGCTATAGAGATGTTAGACGGCTAGAAATGAACGGCTGTCAATAATTATCTATTTGCGATACCCTAGTATTTATTGACAACCGGCCATTTCTAGTCGTCTAAGTTCACTCGTAGCGGTCGTCTCTGTCAAGTGAGAGACTACCGCTAAGAATGAAGTTAGATGACTAGGAGGTCCCCGGCTGTCAATAAATACCCAAATGCGACACCCTACTCTTTGCTCCATTCATTCATATCTTGTGTATGCTTGTGATGAGTCATAGAACAAGATCAATGTACAGTCTTTATCAGGTTTGAAGGTCAGTATGGGTGTTAGTGCGTTTCTTCGGGGATTTTTCTCAGTCTTCCACATCTCAGACGCTCATTGTTCTCATTCTCTGAAAGATCAATAGATAATCTACCGTAATCCTCTATTTACCTTGCTCTTTCCTCTGTTCGGGTTGATCTTGGTCGTCGTCTTCTTCGATTTTGCCGGCCTGCTGGCAGATCTCGTTGATCTGAATCAATTGCCATAATCCACCGTAATCTCCTACCCTCACTTGTCAGTGGTGATGGGGGTCTGCTTCAGCTTCTCCAATTCTCCAATTCGATCTTGAGCTTCTTGTTCTCTTCCGTGACCTTCTTGATCTCTTCTTCTCGCATGTCTGCGCGCATCCTGTGCCATGTCGCATCGAAATCACGCCTAAATCAGTTCCGATTGATTACTGTATCCCTACAGTAGTCAACGACCTTTGGGAATGAAGGTGAGTTTTGTTTTGAGAAAACTAACGGTCACTAGTCATCTCCGTTTTTACCGCAAATTGTTGCGGTAGATTTGGAACCAAAGCGCAATTTTTGTCTTAGATACTTAACGCAAAGATGTTAAAATGCATAACAGCTTCACTATCTTTGATTTCTACTTCTTACGTGTCGTCTTCTTTGAGTGCGATTGCTCTAAATGCTTCTTCCTTCTCCCGACATCCCTTCTGCAGCAGATGCTTGATGACATTATCTTGTTCGTTCTCAGTCAGCTACAATTCAAATTCCTCCCTTCTTTTACTCCTTCATTTCCTCACATTCTCCCATGATGAAGCCACAACTCGATTCTTTTGGAAATGTTCAGTGACTGAATCGAAGAGTATAATTGAAGTGATGGATAGACCCTCCATCTGAAAACATTTGCCATTATTCGTGTCTCATAGGCCTCGTACGTCAATGAATTTCTCCCTGAGTGCCCTTGACGTCAAACTAATGCCCAAGAAGTTCTCAGCCATCCGTACGAGTCTCATTTTGCAGTTCTTCACAAGGCAGAAACCGTTGCCGCTGGGGCGATATTCCTGAATGTAAATGTCAATGGAGGCGCATTCTCGTTCAGTACGAGGCTGATGTCCTTCATGCACTGCAACACCTGAAGTTGGATGGATTATCGATTGAATATCCAGGTGAAATGTACCTCGGTGACTGTCCTCAGCTTTGACCGCACCCGTTCAGTTGTCTGCTCATCGACCGAACTGAAAGTAGAATTGTGCTACAATTGTTCTCGTTCCTATTGCGTACTTCTCCATGACGAGTGTCGTGATCTCCGTGACGTAGTTAGTCAGTTCCAATCTATCCCAGTTGAAGGTAGTCTTAGTGAGAAGGTCCTCGATTCGCTCCATTGCATCAACTGAATATTAGTTCAACATGAACTCATACCGTAATCGCCAATCAATAACTCACCACGGGAAGACATGTCTGATTGGGGAGTGAAGGGAGGGAGGACCGTTCGGGATGAGAGAAGGGGGAAGAATGAGGAGAAATGAAATGAGACGACTGTCTCTGACAACTATCAAAGTACTGAGATTATTTGCTAGTGAACAAATTGTCTCGATAGCCATCTGAAAATTTTGTCTATATTTTTACGTGGACACTAATGCATGGCAATGTCGCTTATGTCGATTTGCTTGAACGTTCCTCCTTTTCCGATGCCGATGAATTCGTGTTGTTCTTCTTTGTGTACTTGTATGGACCGTATGATTCATACTGTAATTCCCTTTATTAGGGACAATTCCATTCACATGTACACACCTGGCTCTCACGGACCTTCTGTGGCCACACCACTGACAGTCGCTCGTTCACCTCAATTGCGCAGTCACTGCTGCCCCAATCGCGTGCAGTGCCCCGTTCACGTGCACAGAACTAACCAGCTCTCCATCACTGTTCTCCTCAACCGAATATGATGGCGGGTCGTTCTCTGTGTCCCTAAAAGTCTCTGTTAACGTGTGGATTGCGGCAGTTGGGGGGATTTTATCGATTATTGACCAGGTTACGATAGATTGTTCTTGGCAGGACTTACAAGTTGCGTGATTTGCGATCACGACGGCGGTTGTTCCTCGACTGCGATTGGGAACGACCCATGTTGGATGAATACAAAGGGGTAGAATGAGGGGATGAGGGGGAAAGATGAGCGACGTTGACTGAGGAAGAATGCAAAATACACGAAGGGGAGATAAGCAAATGATATTTCATTTAAATTATTTCTCATGTGTTGATGATTTTTCGGAAAATAATTGCATCATTAGTCGTCCGTACTCTTCAGGAACCGGTTATCTTTCACTGTTAGAGGTAACCGCTTGCCGAAGAGTAGAGACGACAAATGATGCACTTATTTTCCGAAATACGATGCGTATTGGTGATCCTTTCATGTAGGGACAATTGAAAATTATAGATGGATAATGCAGTATAATACAGGTGTTGAAGACATTTCTTTTCGAATTTGAACGCCTCATTGTCAGGGCAACTTTTCCTCTCAACATGAACGTCGTTCAAGTCAACTTGCGCGACTTGAACGGTATTCAGGTACTTTCTTCAAAAGGGGTCCACTCTTCTTGCAGTTAAAAAATACTTCCTTATATCGAATGAGGACAAATGAAACAAAAAGTTGAATTTACCGACCCTTCTTCAAAGGCGCAAGGACATAGATATGAAAATGCTATACAAGCTCGTTTTTGGACATACCCGCCTCTCCCTCAAACATGCCCATCGTTACACTATCCGTACTTCAACCTTGCGGGGACCAGGTTTCATTCTTTTCAATACATCCACTCGCCAACTGTACCGTAAAAACAGCTCCTTTGTTAGATCAGCTAGTGCTTTCAACAGTGATTATCGACATATTCAGTCTACTCGCGATCTTAATGACACTCTCACCTCCTTGTAAAATATATCACTTATGCATTTCTCTGTGTCATTCTTCTTAATAATCAATTGAACCACGTTTTGAGTTTAATTGTCTCAATGCGTATAAATATCTATCTATCTATCAAATGCATTTTACAGAACGATGTGCAATATGACATATTTCTGCCCTAGCGAACAGTATACTGTAAGAAACGATGAAAACTTTGGATGACTTTTCAAAATTTTCCAGATTTATTCTTCCATTTTTTCGGCTAGTTCTTCATGACTGTGGAGAGTACGGCGTCAACTTCGTACTCGGCGTCACCAGAAGAAGTGATCGTTCGAGTGGGGAAGAGTCGCGTGCTGGGAGAACTGAGAAAAAGTCCGGAAGAAGAGATCGCCGTGAAAAGAATCTTCTGGCGAGACACTCTTGCAAAGCTGAATGTGAAGAATGTCGTTGCTCCCATGGTCGATCAGAGGTTCGTTTCATCAAATAATGTACAAAATATAACATAAATTCGAAAAGTTGCGGTAAGAACGGTATTTGTCATCATTGTCATCATTCGCGGTTCTGCAGTCTAAAACGGTGTTTTGTTTAGTGAATTGGCCTTCCGTGTGCTGATGCGTGCTCATGGGGCCGATCTCACCTTCACGCCTATGATTCATGCACAGTTGTTCGTCTCCGACACCACTTACAGGTTTGTCATCACCTCCTTCCTTTCAACTCATCAAGCTCTTTTTAAAAACATATTTCGTTATTCAGGAAAAATATTCTATCGCTGTGCGCTGCTGATCGGCCGGTCATTGTTCAGGTTGGATTCACCCTTTTTCGTTTTCATTTAAAATAATCTCTCGTCTTATTAAGTTCTGCGCCAACAAGATCGACATCTTTCGGGACGCGTGCAGACTCGTTGAGGGATATTGCGAAGGTGTCGACATCAACCTTGGATGTCCACAGAATGTGGCCAAGAGAGGACACTATGGAGCGTATCTACAGGTACTCAATCAACTTCTATCTTGTGAAGTCTTCTTGTTAAAAAAACACGGTTTTTTCATTGTGAGGGGTACCTCCTAAATTTTCCGGGTAACCGTGCTCTACGTTAAACACCTGGAATAACACCTGCTCCTGGTACACCTGGTTTGCGTCTGGAATAACTTTTGCTGTTGTAATGGCGCTGCGTATTACATATTTTTCGGGACTCTTAGGGTGCTCAAAAACATCTTTGCTTGTTTATTGTTGTTGCTTTATGTCGTCTCCTCAACACGAAATCACTTGGCACCACTTGCAGGATGAAGTTGACCTCATCTGTTCGATGATCTCTGCAGTGAGAGACTACTGCACTCTGCCCATCTCTGCCAAACTGCGCATTAAGTACGAGTTTACTTTGCAATTACTAGTAACATGATCACTTACTAGTTACTTCACATGACGATAGTGGCCCTTTTCTTGCAGGACAGACAGGCAGCAGACATGCGAGTATGCCACTCGACTAGTGGAGGCAGGGGCAACCATGCTCACTGTCCACGGGAGGACAAGGGACATGAAGGTGAGAGCAAGGGCAAATGATAAACGTGTGAATTAGCCTGTCAACTTATCAGACCTTGCTCATTCTACTATTATATATATTTTCATTGCTACGAAAATTTCACGGATGTGCTCTAAAATATAACATTTAACGCGTTTGTTGTGTCGAGTGCTCTCCTATTCCAACCGAAAGTGAGATGGGTGTGAATATAATGGTTGATTGTAGGGAGTGGATACAGGACTGGCAGATTGGAGTCGAATCAAGGATGTCGTCGACTGTGTCGATGTACCCGTCCTTGCCAATGGAAACATTCAGGTGCGCTATCGTGCAGACTTCAAGGTCGTAGATCGAACTGTCAGCTAGATCATGAATTAGACGTCTTTTTATGTTCAAACCGCAATATGAACCATTTTCGCGATGTGTTTATTCAC
Source organism: Diplogasteroides magnus (assembly GCA_014805445.1). Classification (NCBI taxonomy): domain Eukaryota; kingdom Metazoa; phylum Nematoda; class Chromadorea; order Rhabditida; family Diplogasteroididae; genus Diplogasteroides; species Diplogasteroides magnus. The sequence goes on along the minus strand of JACMIF010000671.1, from coordinate 17,916 downwards.
TTGTTAATTTAATTGTGAACCTAATGTTAGTTGTGTTGTGTTTCAATGAGGCTACATAATAATGAAACCGCACCATATTTCAGTATCTTGAGTACTAGTGTCGATATTTCATGACCAGTCGCATTTGCGCTAGCTCATTCATAGAAATACTTAATGAAACATGCAAAGTGCTAATGGGACCGTCATGATTTCGAAGAAATATAATAATTGTGAATGCATGAAATGAATGTTGAGGTATAAATCTTGGTTGTTTAATAACAGCGACATGCCTTACAGATGGGAGGGGACGTCTCCCGTTGCATCTCTTCGACAGGGGTGGCAGCAGTGATGTCTGCAGAGGGCATCCTCTACAATCCATATCTATTTGAAGGACGACATCCAGTCAGCTACAAGGTATGCATATCTTGTATTGGGGGTTTTGTTTCATAACCAAGTTTGAAAGCACTTTGCAGACTGGTATTGTTGTCAGTTAATTTATCGCTATTTATTGTTTTCAGGTTGCACTAGAGTACCTGGAACTGGCATCTCGATTCGAGGCAGACGTCAGTGCAATGAGAGCACATGTCTTCAGAATGTGTCATCACAGGTGAGGCAGTCGTAGGTACATGAAGCAAGAAAAAAAGATGTCAAAATGGGTATACAAGGTGAATTTAAGCGTGCAAGGGAGTGCATTAACTTGTTTTGTGCGCGCATTTCCAATCATAGTCTATAACAATGCCCCACCAAATGCAAAACAAGTGTACTTGTTCTTCATGCTAGTTATTTACGCTACTTTAGAGTCTCTAACTCGGTTAGTATTTTATGTTGGACATCATAATGTTTTTAGCCTTCTGGAGTACGACGATCTCCGACAGAAGATCTCGCTCGTGCATACAGCGAAGGAGTTCACTGAGGTACAATAGCCGGGACCGATGATCAGGGAGAATATCGATTAGTTATGACGTCACATATAAGCATCAACATCTGACTCATACATGCCTTTCAGGCAGTGGAAGAATTGGGACGACGAGTCGAGGTGTTGAGGGCTGAGGAAGAGAATCAGACGAAGGAGAAGGAAGCACTCGAACTGTTCCAGAAGATTGCGTAAGTTTTCGTGTGACAATTGTCGGGGCTGATTCCAATTGATTTTCGAAAATTGTGTGGCTTATATGGAGTTAGTTGCGCACAAAATCACTTGTTCATTCGAAGTTGAGAAAAGAAATACACGGGATGCTGCAGCATTTGATGTATGCATTGTATGTGTAAAGCGGTATTACTCTTCGTCTTATTATTCTGTGAAAATGTGTTTACGATTTATATACTCGCTGTAGCACGGATATTGCTGGTTTCTGCGAATATTGGATGAAATTTTTGCGTGCTCTGATGAGCGTTCCATTAAATGAGAAATGTGTTCCCACAATCCACTCTCTACTGAATCAGATTATCGGATTGTTAAGAATGAAAGGTAAATTCAATTAAATATATCGGATATAGTTTAGAAAATCCATTTCACGCCGCTCAAAATAGGAATGACTATCGATTAGTCTCTACTAGATTCTCTACTATTGATAATGTTCAGATCTGGTGCCCGTTCGTTGGATGCCTGGGCCGTTGCCCTGACTCCTCACTGGCTGTGCAAGCCATACATTAGACTGAGTGATGTGGAGAAGGAGAAGGCGAAGATTGGAGTCGATTCGAGTGCCAAAGAGAAGAGGTACGGTACATTTGATATGGGATTAGTGTATAGGGAAAGAGGGGCTGGCACGAAAATGCAACGATTAACACATTGAACTAGTCATGTTAATGTTTCAGCTATTAGTTATGTATACACTGAAATTTTTCCAATTGTTACATCCTTGGTTAGGTCCGTATACTAAACTATGCTCACCTGTGTTTTTCCATAAGCTACAGATATTGTTTGGATGATAGAAGCGATATTACTGCCTTTGCAGCAATGTGATGTGACTTCGTAGATGTATTGTAATGGTGTCTTTCAGGAAGGACGAGCTGCGCAAGAAGGCGGAAGAGACGGGAGAATCCATTCGACATTTGAGGAAGAAGGAGAGAAGGGCATTACAGGCAGAGAAGACAATTCAGAAGGAGAAGAAGGTACAGATTTACACTCTTTACAAGATTATACGAATACTCATCGAAACACAAATATCATTAAATCCAGCCAGTTGATTCCATGCGCCATGTAGTTAATAATACTGTCTCATGACCCTCACTTTGTTATTTTCATAATTATTGTTCCGGTTGCGCAACAATCTAAATGTACTGCACATTCTACAGTCAACCGCTATGATCACGCGAATTGCATTTCAGAATCAGTTGATTGCTTGCCGCACACTAGAAATAATAATGGATGGAATTGTTTGTATTTGATGGTACTTCAGCCCACGTGTTAGATTACCCGGAAAATGTTTTTGAAAGTAAATTTATGTGCATTCCGAGATGTCTCATACTCCTTCATTCTCCCCTTGTTCAGCTGAAGTTCCCTCCGTGTACTCGTTGTGGACAGCCAGCAGGACAGGGCTGCGTGCAGCAACAGTGCAAGAAGTGCTGCAGATGGACATGCAGGGCAGAGACAAAGGACTGCAATGGTTAGTACAATGGAGAGTACGGTAGATGGATAGGGATGATTGCATAAGTGACTTTGCTGCTAGATGTTCCTTGCAATACACGGGTAATTTGAGCATTGCACTGAGCCCAAACCTGGTGAATCGCAGCATCATGACATGTTTTTAGTATTATGCGGCTCTTTAATTGCAGTTTTGTACAAGTAAATTTTTATTGAAATTGAATAATTTAAAAGTTGTTTTTTCCCTGTTATTTAACGAAAAAGAAAACAGTCGAGAATGCTTCAAACAGTTGAAAATACGAATTGTTGCAGCTCATCGCTACAAGTTCTCACATCTGAAGAATGAGCAGGAGGAGAACAAGGAAGAGGAGATTGGAGAGGAAGGAGGAACAAGAACAGAGGAAGTGGATGAGAAGGACGTGGAAAAAATGGAGACTGGCACTGTTGAAGAGACAGTGTAGGAACTGCTAACTATCATTGTCCTCTTGATGGGAATGATACTTTTGTTATAGTCTTGAATCAAGAATCTTTATGTTGCTGCTAACTCACAGATACTGACAGAGAAAACACTTTATTAGCTAGGGAATGTTCTGTTTTCCCATTGATTGTTTTGTTTGTCAATACGGGTTGTGCTTTGTGATTAATTGATTGTTGCTGCTCACATTGGTAAAGTTATTTGCCTTTAATTATTTGTATTTTTGTCCTCTATCACTCGGTATTTTGCCGTGACCCATACCTGCCATCCGACTCCTTTTGTTGTGTTGCGTGTCATTTTCTCTCTATTAAGTACTTATGCCTTCTCATTGCAGAATCGTTCGAGATGGAGTTCGAGCAGCCCAAGCAGCATTCCCTGTGAGTTTGTGTTTCACAGACAATTTATCTGGATTGATTTTTGTCAGTAATGGTTCACCGAACATGAACTCGAAAAATTGTATACAAACTGTAGTCTTGTTACACAAGGGGATCATCTTTGTTACAGTAACCCAACGTGCACGGGAACGTCCGTCGTGGCGATTGTGTACAAGGATGGTGTGGCCATCATGAGCGACACCGTGGTCTCGTACGGAAAGAGCGCCCGCTACAAGGTACGGTAGACACAAATACGGCTCAAATTATAATGCGCACCGAAGAGACCGTGCTATGGAAATTGAGAAATACGTCACTAAGCCTAACACAACCAATTTGTCGAAATTCAAACAATGCACTGCAAGTTGCTAATTCACTGTGTACTGGAACAATGCTACTGTTTTCTAATTGATATATGATCATATATGGTTTGGATAACGATGAGATTACATTACATTCAGAACGTGACCCGCCAGTACCGTGTGAACGACCGTTGTCTGGTGGCATTCACTGGAGACCACGCAGACTTCCATCAACTGCAGAATATCATCGAGAGACAGGTGAGGAGGGAGGGAGGGAGGGATGGACCTAGTACTGAATCTCAGTGTGAGTCACAAAGTCTTTAACAGTGAAATTTGATTTCGCTGCGTTGGAGAGACAAACAAATCACCTCTTCTTCAACGAAGTGGTTATATCCACCTCCATGAACCGAAAAGAGACGTGTATATCCAAAAAATAGAAATGGTTGTGTGAAAAAGAGTATGATACAGAGTGATATGCTTCCCCTCTGCAGGTGACCAAATGGTCGATCATCGGTCAGCAACTCACTCCTTGTGCACTCCACAACTATCTCACTTCTCTCCTCTATCAGTCGTCAGTTTATTGATTTTTTCTGCTGGGAATGAATTAGTGATTACATTCTCATGAAACAGTTTCTTTTATTGTCGATGCACTACATCGAACTGATTGGTTTCCTACATATATATTTTTCCAAGTAGTTGCTGAGATTGATCACATTCTGTGCTGGTCGTTGCCTGCAATTCAGCTTCTTTCTACTTACATCATCATAATCTGAATGGAATTTTTTATGCGGATAAGAGATATGAAATATTCAGTCGCTGCAAGATGAATCCCTTCTGGAACACTCTGGTGGTTGCTGGATGGGAGGAGAACGAGGATGGAGGAAAGCCATACCTCGGAGTCATCACTCAGAAGGTTAGCCATGATCATCTTTCTGATTTGCTCTGTCGTTTGGCGGTGAACATCTCTGAATACACTGAGTGATTGACCATCATCGTGAGAATTCAATAGTGATAATGCAACTACCTGTTTTTGATATGCGAGTAGAACATGAAAGTAACAAGTGTTTGCACACTGACCCTGATATATTATTGTGATGAAGAGTCTACTGAATCTGATGTTTGTGATTTCAGGGTGTTTCGTACACTGCTCAGCACGTGGCGACTGGACTGGCGGCCATGCTGCTCAATCAGGTCGTCGAGGATGAATGCAGAGATGTAAGTGGAAAGTTTTTGAGATTTTGAAAAAGGAAAGAGACATTTCATACCACTGAAATCTCAATTATTATGGATACTATCTTACTCGTTGCTCTAATAGTAAAACAAGCGCCATCATTTCGAAGACGCTAAAAAATCTCAATCTAAGGATTGCTTGGTCTTTGAATAGAAATAAACCCTATTGTGCTGCTAATTTGTAGGGAACGTTATGATTCTTGGATGGAAATTTAATGAATTAAAACATATTGCCACGTCTATAATTTCTAATCCCTCCTCTGATTTTGATTCCCTTCAGAAGACTACTCTGACGAAGGAGAAGGCCGAGTCTGTCCTTCGTCGTGCACTCGAGTTGACACTCTACCACGACTGTCTGGCAGACAATGAGTTTGAGATTGGACAGGTCGGAAAGGACGCTCCAGTCTCCATCAAGGCACAGGTACGGCACAGGGAGGGGGATACGGTAGAATCTTAAGTTTACATGACATAACGATCAACCATTAAGTTTCCCATCTCATGCAGTTTATTTATGATGACGGTGAAACATAAAATATCCGGGTTAGCAAACACTATGAAGTCTGGAAAAGCGGATCACACTCATAGGTGTATTTCAGAAGCCGATCATCGGTGACTGGTTCATCGCAGAGACGAACTGCCAGTATGAGTGAGAGAGTCTGCTGTTTCGAGGCCACGCCCCTCTGTCCTCTCTTACTGTTTGATCCATATTGGTTCCGTCTATCGTCCTTTATAAGTCGTATTTATTACACCTTTCGTATCTCTTTGAGTGTTGTGTACGGTGATTGATAAAATAAATGTCGTGCCCATGGATACAATTGCCTCCCCTTGCCATAATTCAAGCTATGGAAGTTTTATCCGACTCTGAATATCCGGGGGTTGCACCTCTGTAGCAAAACAACAGAAAATGGTGGAGTGTTACTATAACAAATGAGGAGATCAAAATCACAATGATTCCACTATGACTATTCACAATTAACTACGACTGAACATGAATCAAGAGATAGTACAGCAGTTGTGGGATAGAGCAATTAGTACCAATGAAAACGGGCAGAGAAACGGTTACCGTACTCTGACACCAGTTCAAGCCGGACACAAAATTAAAAATATCAAAGGCAAATGCCCCGAAACAGGTTATATAAAAACAATCAAGTTCGCTGAAGATACTAACAATCCTATATTAGAAGACACTCATATGCGACCCAACTCTATCCATATATAATTTGGTGAAAAAATCGTAAGAAATGCGAATAAGGGGCAAACGATACGGCAATTATTAGGGAAACGCAGGCGAAAAAGGCACAAACCAACACTTGAACGTTAACACGAATTGAGGACTGGTATTATAAACGGAATAAAAAAAAGGTAGAAGTACATAATAATGCCGCCCTAAGAAGGGAGTGGAAAATGAATCAATCGCAGTCTTTAATTTGTTTTTCTTAAACCAGGCAATGTATGAAATCCTTTGAATACCGGCTTCGAATGCTAAAAAGGCAAAACAAGCGCATTGGAACAATGAAACTTGCATGAAAATAGAGCATTATTTGACGTGCTCTGTCATGGCTATGAAACAACAATTGGATGGGATGAAACAGCAATTTGATCAGATCAGCCTCTAAAAATGCAATCACGAGATTACGGGGGTAGTCATTACAATATATAGGTAACCATGTCTACCATTGCAGCGAATCAACGGATACCGTAATCTATGGGATACCAGTCCGTAATCCAATCGATACCGTATTACTTCTTTCCTCTGAATCTTCCCTTGTCCTTTCCTCCTTTCCTGTGGTGGTTGTTGTGTCTCGAACCTCCGCCTCGACCCGAGTGCATTCCTACAGAAAAAAAATGTTTTTCTAACAATAGAACAATTATATTATTAAAAAATTAATTTAAAAAAATGTTTTTAAATGTTTACCGGAAGGACCGGACGGACCTCTTCCAAAGTCTGGTCTGGGATGACTGGGAGGAGGTGGAACTGGAAGGGAAGACGACGAATGACGAGACTCTGGCACCTGCAACAACACGTCTCATTTGTGTTTCAGAAATATGTTATAGCCTAAACGGTGTATGTTTGATAATGGTTGTAAGGAAAACGGTCGCGATAAAAGATTCAATATTCTGTCAATTTTCTTCGGAGGACTCGCTACAGAGAAGAAATGCCACACCGTTTATGACTAATCGAGGACTACCCTTGATTCCAGGTCGTATTCTCTGATACGGATAATTGTGAAAATGTCCCTACTCAAACTAATAACAACATCAAATCAAATCCCATAAACTACTCGGGCCAATTTTAAATGAGAAACAGCAAATGACAGAAGTGAATGATTGCTAAAGTTGGCTATGACTGCATGCATCGTGGCTACTTCTATTTCAAAACAACTGACCGGTAGTGGCTGTCCGTATCTGTCGAGAAGAAGGGGCATTCCATCTGCACCAGTTGCCACTTGGGGTACTGTAGGTGGTGGAGGAGGCGGAGGAGGAGCGGCTTGAGATGGAGGAGGGAGAAGAGACTGACCAAGCGGGCCACCAAGACCGAGAGCAGCGAATAGCGTCTTGTTCACGTTCATCTGCAATGAACCCGGATGGGAAATGTTTCATGTAGACAAGAAATGTACTACATTACTCTTTTCCTTAATCAGTTACTAATAACCTCGTGAACTTCCGCATTTCCATAATTACCTCAATACATAATGACTACAAGTAGCATGGTGGATTTAAAGCCAGTGCTAATGTCATACTCGGATAATGCTACGGTACTCTTTTATCACTTTTTATTACCTAATAATAGTGAGATCACAACCATCCCTGGTAAAGCTATCGAGACAAGCATATGCATCCCATTATGATTGACTGTTTCAGGGCGAAGTACAGCTCAAATCTAAAATCCGCATTTCCGTAATTTGACGGCTCGTGAGTACACGGTGACTATAAGTTGCACGGAGGATTTAAAGCCAACTCTAATTGTACTCTAATGATTCACAGAGCTAATGAAGTAGCATACAAAAACGAACAAATACCTGTTGTGACTGTTGCTGGGTGTGCCTCGGTGGTGGTGGTGGTGGTGGCTGCTGGGATTGTGATGGAGGCTGTTGTTGTCCTCCCCCAATGGGCTCTGCATTGGATGAAGAGAGTGGAGGAGGGGGATTGGCTGCTGTGTTGACTGCAGGAGGGGGAGGAAGACTGGCTGGTGGAGGAGCAGTCGAGTAGTGAGGAGGCGGTTGAGAGGAGACGAAGAGGGGAGGAGGCTGACAGGGAGGAGGGGGAGGGGCCATTGACATCATGGAAGGAGGAGGAATGGACATGTCAAAGGAGGGAAGGTACATCATGGGTGGAGGATAAGAGGGAGGAACTCCATTCTGGAGGAAGGCAAAGTGAGGTGGAGCCATCATGAGTCCTGGAGGAGGCTGTCCTGGATGCATGGACATTCCAGGAGGAGGGAAGGAGGATTGAGGAGGATATGAGGGAGGAGGGTTGGAGGATGAAGAAGGAGGACCACCATAGGCATCTAGCATGGGTGGAGGAGGGGGAGGATTGAGGATGGGAGGGGGAGGGGGAGCCGCCAACACCTGCAATGGACATAGTTTCAATTGGGTCGGAAGCTCAGAACACGGTGACTTTGTGTTTCAGCGGTAACGTGAATACATCGAACTATGCCAAAAGACGTTTTTTTAACCTTCAAAGACCAGTGAACAAAACAATTCGAGGAAACCAGGTGAATCCCAACCGCAGTCAGAAAATAATTATCAGAAATAGGCAAGACCGTGATTATACATCTCCGATGTCTTTTAGAACTTCACTGATAAAATAAGTATATTGTAATACTACCGTATCCACTCACATATCGTTGCTCATCCTCAGGTGGAGGTGGTGGAGGGGGACTTGTCCTGTCCATTTCATCATTGTCATCTGATGCAATCTCCATTCCAACTGACAGAGACCCTTGTGATCGATGATTGGAGCACGAGTCACTGAATGAACAAGTATACTTATAGTACACTTTGATACTAAACTCATTTTAATATTCAAAAATCTAAATGTAATACACCAGCATCGGTCAACCAAAACGTCTCTGTTCTAGCTTATTGGATATTTTAACTTTAAAGATACAAAGCCAGGAAAACTAAGAATCCTCAACCTGGTTACATAAGAATGTGGCTAGCTACCAAAAAGTTCCTAGTATGCATTGTAGTTTTCCTAAACTTTGGGCTATAGCAGTAGCCGTATGCAAGAAGGTTAGCCGACGGCTAACCTTCTTGCATACGGCCACAGAAAGGGGGTGATTTGGGGCTTTTCTTTTATCCATACTTTATCGACTATTTCTCATAATTTAACTATTATAAATTATAACAGTTTGATTGATCGTATAGCTGTGATGACTCAATCTGATTGCCTTCATCCCTCATTATCGTTAGAGCTCATAATCACGTAAACATTACGTGATTTACTTGGGCGAAAGACAAGAGCACCATGGACATTTACGCCATAATGATGAAATGGACACGTACGCCGTAAGAACGATGAGGACAACGGTCTATCTCACCATTAAGGCGCAAATATCCATGGCCCTCCTGTGTTTCACCCTATGTACTCACACTTGATCAATAATCTAAATCTAATGCACGAGTATCAGTAAAACGTCAGACTGTGGTGTCTAAATCTCAGTGCCTTTATCCCTCATTTTCATTAGGGTTGACCTACTAGTCAAAACACTACTCACACTTCATCTTCCGGTTCCTGTTTGATCACTCGACTGCTCTCTCCTCCTCCTCCCACACTCTTCAACGCATTCTTGATCGTCTCCAGTACAGCATTCTGAAAGTTTACACTTTAAAAAGGAATAAGATGAAATACCGAGTAACAAAAACACAAACTACAAATAATCATGGTGTGAAACAAGAAACTTCCAAGTTTGCTGCCCGACATACCTAGATTCGCAAAGATTGCAGCAGAGCAAGTTACTTTGAAACCATGGCTAGTTATCATTTTCATGCATCAAAAGAAGCAAATAATATCAAATTCTTACTTCAATTAGTTCAAATTCATCAATTTTGAGATGGTTTCAAAATGAACATTGATAAACCACCAACCTTATCTCCACACTTTCCAATGGCCCTCGTCAGATCGTCTCGTAGTTCCCGCTCCAGACTGTGGGGAAGACCGTATCGGCCCCCTCCTGTAAATGCAAATATTTAATCATTTCCTGAAAACTACTTAGAGAATACCAATGAAATACCCAAATATTTCTGTTTTATGCACTTGATGAAACATACCTGATGGGGGTTTCTTGTCCGGTGATCCTCCATGCCTCCTCGTCTCTGCCGAGTGCTTTCCTCCACTTGCAGTCCTTGCTGCACGCTCTTCAGCAGCTGAACCAGCATGATAAGACTCATACACACGTTTGTCAGTGCATTTGCCGTCGTCTAACATCCGCAGAGGAACAACAAATTCGGAAATGATCTGCCCTACCCAGAAAACGTTACTCATACCGATGAGATGCAATTGGAACAAGTTATGAAGGGTTACTGAAACTTCAATCTACCTACAATATTCGCACGCATTCGACAATGCTCAAGAATGTGACCGAGATCAGAGATGATGTATTAGTAGATCGTCTCACTGTCTCATAATAATATCTCATGTCATAATGGCTCATAATTACCCTTGTTGCCTCATAATAAGCAAAGGTGTATCTACGGTCTACTAGTACATCATCAAGAACAATCAACTGTATTCTGCTTACCCTGGGGCGACATCGGAGGCGTCTTCGGACCACGCTTCGATGCACTGAAATGAGCAGTCTTACAACCAGGTTGATCCATGTTTCACCCGCTTTTTAACAAGGAGAGAATGTTCCAAACCTAGTAATGCACGCATGTTTGGTGGCAAAAATATCAATAAAAGTAGTTAGTTCACCGTCGCAAAACCTATCCAAATGCAAGAGATCTTAACAGATTCAATCTGTTCCACAAAGCTGTCGCATACGGGAAAAATTCAAAAAGATCACTGACGGTCCATTGAGATGTGTTCCTCCTGGAGACACTACACGAACGGGAGCGGGAGGAGGAGGAAGCTCCATCGGTTCGTCCATAAGGGCAGAGTCCTAAAGGGAATGCATAGAGTACGGTAGAGATAGAGAGTGTCAACAAGGAGTGTCCGTATTGGTGAACTCTCAGCGTGTAACTCACCACGAGTGCAGCTGTAACCCTCTCAGTCTTGACGTATCCCATGAGGAGATGAGAGTCCAGACGGCCATTGAGCATCTTATGACCGAGAAGACGTTCCATTAGATTGTCTCGTTGGATGAACTGCAAAAGAGTGGAGGTTGTATGGGTGAAAGACTAGTGCGCCGTTGGACAATTGCGCCATAATTGTGAAGTGGACAGATGCGCCATGAGAATGATGGGAATGGTCGCGCAAATGCCCACGCCACTCGTATTTTTCACCCCGTTGTATTATATCAGTGCATTCATTTGATGCAATATATTTCGAACATAGCAGGTGAATTTATGCAGTCATTTGTACATTTCATGCAAATTTAATGCAGAGCACTTAATCCTGCGCTGAATCCGTCTTCAAAGAAGTGATACAAAATAATTGCGTGCCGTTCTATCGTACTCCCAAAGTGTAACTCACATCGATAGCCATTCGGTCATCCCCCTTCAGTCGATGGAGCATCTCTCTCGTTAGCACTCGCGACTTCGGCTCCGTCCTCTGCTGTTCGTCCTCACTGGGGGAGATGCGCTAAACGATACAGTTACAGTCTGCGAGTACAGCAATACGGAACCGACCATGCGTGAACAAAAAACGTACCTGGTTGTTCATCAGCGTCATCGCGTGATGGTGCAGGGCAAGGGGCGAACGTTCAGCTTCTGCAATATGGAACTTGTTGATAGTGATGTGATTTGACTGATTAGTTAAGAAACCCTGTCAAAGGTACCGTACCCGCTCTCCTCTTCTGTTCCATAGCCTCTCGATACTCCATCTCGCCAAATATCCGGTCGACGACAGCGTCCGCTGCAGACTTCTTCTCCCCATCTGCACCTCAACACATTGATACTATCCTTGTTATTATCATCCACAACGACGAAACTAGCGAGAAAATTCAGCAAAACACGAAAAGTAAGCTATGCATTACATAAATTCACCGTGATACAAGTTCAAGGCGAAATTGCTATTTTCTCATTTCTCCTCTTATTTTAATTCTAATCTTTAGAATATTTATTCCAATTCAAATTGTCACAATGAATTGCGTGCTCACCTCCAGTCTTTCGTTGTTTGGCAGGCGGTCGATGGCCGGATGAGGAATTGCGAGCGTGGTCGGGCCTTAAAGTTAATTGAACGCTTTGATACATTTTATTAACAGTAGACGAGAGCATAACACAAAATGAACCATTTAATTAATTAAGGAATAGGAAAAAAAGAGATCCTACATACCTTCTCTTCTGTCCAAACTTGGCGGGCATCGAGTTGAAGTGCATGGTGGGAGGAGTTCGTCCTGACTGAAACAATTCCATTGAGACACTCTCTGGATACTTGAAAGGACAAACACTTTCTACGTCATTGCGCCTTTGATAAGTAGATATTTATATCTTTTCCTTGTTGATTCCATTAGATCATGTGCATTGGACACAATAAATAGAGGACATACAACCCAAAATCCACGGGTGATTGAAAAAATGATAGCACTGGACAAAAAATGATTACCTCTTTGTATGCAGGTGATTGTTGAGTGTTGGAAGATGGAGGAGGAATGGTTGGTCGACTGCTGGAGGCAGGCAACATCGACTTCCTGCAATCGAATGAGACTGCTTCCTCTTCAAAACAATATCATCCCTATTTGGAGGAGATGGGGATAAACAGGAAGATTTACGCCACAGGGACCAAAATTATAGGTTGACTGTGCAGCCATTATTTAATTTCGCTTTCGTGAGTGATAGAAATAACAAATAATAGTTGCTTATAAGATGTAAGCAGGAGCATTTGCGCAACAATGTCTGGTTAACAAGGAAGATGACAGGAGCAGATAATCTTGCGCCAACCGATCGTTCAAATCATTTCTAATATTTCCGCGCTAAACTATTTCAGCTGACATTGAGGGATAGTGCGTTGTTGCTGATTTGACCGTGTAGAGGCTATTTTTGTACTAGGGTGAAAAATTACTGCGAAATAAACAAGCTATACTGGCGAAATGGACAGATGCGCCATCATCTCACGGCATACGTGTCCATGTCACCATTAAGGCACAAATGTCCTTGGAGTTCTTGTCTTTCACTAGGGGGTCCAGATACTTCTGGTGAAGCCCGGACTCCAATATATTGTGGAGAACCATAGTAAAAGATCATCTTACAGTAGTCCTACTAATGACCAAACACCGTAATCCTACAGTATGCAACAGTGCCCTAGAGGGGCCAATCAGAATGAAGTCTGACCTCTCCCTCTCTGGTGGTCTCTGGATGTTGAGTGCAGTGTTCGATCGTGCCCCAGCCTCTCTCGTGTCCACTTTCTGTACTGGAATGGGACCTTGACGAGTGAAGGGACGAGGAGTGGAGGTATCGGAAGGTCTGCAAAGAGCAGGTACAGTAAGAATTGTATGGTTGAAATGCATATTATTGTACGCTCATTGCACAACAATGAAATTTTACTTGGCCCGCTGTTTCGGCCCAATACCATGATCCAAGATATAATTTAGCAATGGATAACTCTCAAAGGAACAACGAGATCACATGATCAACTTACTTAACTGTGCTGGATGTGGCAAGAATACACCAGCCCCACAAGAATGCATTACTTGTAATACCAACCAAGATGAACAATAAGGATAAGCTGAGAACAGACTAGAAGTAATGATTAAAGCGCAAAAAGGCCAAGTTCCGATATCGAGTGGGCCTTTGCGGTTTGTGAGAACCAGAGAGAAGCGAATTCAGTCGAGATGGTGAAGTGTGCAAAAGTGAATGAATGAAATGTGTTCCGTTGCGGCCATTCATCCACTCATTCACGTTGTCATTGCAAAAACAAATATAGCATCAATCGAATTCAACTATTGTCAGTATGAACACATAGGCTTTAAAACGGTTGCATGCTTCCAAAAATGCCAAATGAGGAGCTAATTAACGCAAGAAGCTAGTAGAAGAGAAATTCAGGGAGTGAATAACAAGAAATGAGTGAATGGAGAGTTTCTCCACTGTAACTGGGGCTGTCGGAAAGGGGGAGGGGGTTCGCTTATCTCACTTTCTCATCTCACAAGCCCCCCTTCGCCCTCTCGGCGTTTCATGCGGAGCCCACCCCCTTTACGCATTTTTCTTGCACCCCGAGAACAAGATCGGGGGTGGGAGAGGAAATGGAGAATGTGGAGAATGAGAACGAGATGAATCTCGTGACAGGGACAACGCTCCATTTCGTGGCACTTCTGCACCACACCAGATCAATGAAAAGCACAATAAAGGAGTCAAATGTTGCCAGTGCGTCAGCATTATCACAAACGAAAATGCAATACTACTTGTCATACATGGGCAGGATTCGTGTCAACATTTCAATTGCAGAGTGCCTCCCATACAAAACGTCCAATTTTGTCTAGATTATCACAAAAATTGATCAGCTTCAACTGTTCAACATAAAGTAGTTTTGCTGTTCAGAGTACCTTCCATGGAATTCAAAGAGTGACTTCATTATTTTTGACGATCCTGCCCACGTTTGCTACTTATGAAATACGTTGAAAATTTGCAAAAAACTACTTGTGAAAGACAAAAAGCAGCATTGCGACAAATGAGAGAATATGTGCGAAAGAGACTGTTTAACAATGGGGAGTGAAAGACAAGACCGCCATGGATGTTTGCGCCGTAATAGTGCAGTTGATGTATCCACTGTGTGCATCTCACCATTATGGCGCTTGCGTCTTTCACCGACGAAAGACAATTGAAGGGAAACATACTTGGCGACTTTGGGAGTGTTCATTCTGTGCAGGGGCGACATTCCATGCACCATCTTCGATTTGTCGTCGCGTGAAGAGGAAACTCCTGAAAAAAATCTTCTTTCTTCATTGCAAGATGAAGCCAAGTAAAACATATTTGTATAAATATCATCTAATGTAGCCTGTCCTTTGAAAAAATAGGAAGGAGAATACGTCAATAGGAAGGAGAATACGTCAATCGTCCCACTAATCCAAGATTGTTCGGATATTTATACGCACGAAATGCGAGAAAAAAAGCTAAAATACCGGAATGTGTGGTGGTGGGTATTGATAAACTCTCAACATCTCAACTCGTGTACAGCGAGATCACAAAATTGTTACGAGATAAATAGCCGTGCTGAAACCTATTTCAAGCAGGATCACCCAAACCTGCGTGGTGTTTATGGTTGAGTGATTGCCTGAGTAAGCGCATTCCCTATCTCTAATTCTTTGGGGCATATGTTAACTTTTAATGCACTAAGAAATGCATATCCCAAGATTTTCTCGTCAAGAGGCTTCTACTTTGCACTGATAAATCGTTTGAAAGACATGAGCGCCATAGTGGTGAAATGGACAAATGCGCCGTCAAAGTCACCATAACGCATCCTGGCGCATTCTGTCCACTTCATCATCACGGCGCAGATGTCCTTGGCGCAGTTGTCTCTCATCCAATAAATGAAAGAGGCTATACCGGGTGTTGCAGCAGTGGAGGCTGCAGTGGCTGCAGCTGTGTATGTGGGAGTGGAAGGGACCACATTCGAAGGAGACCGCATGGGCTGAGGGTTCGTACCTGCAACGTGCTTCACATTCGAGATTGTTCAATTTTATGTTAATTATTATCTATGTAATTAAACTGATAGCTATTTTATAGCAGACACGTTGACACTATTTTACAGCAGGCACGCAGACATCTAACGAACAACAACGCCCTATTTGTCTAAATGGTGCAGCCAAAATGCGATAGCCTCCAACCTGTATTGGTAGGCGTTGAAGGGGTCGCTCCACCACCAGACGAGTTGTCATCCTTCGGAGTTGCAGGAGCCGTCTGAGAGAAATCAACGATCAGACTACACACCATAAGAATCAAAGATCAAGCTTCTGCCAATACAAAGATCAAACTACAACTGCCCCCACCTTTCTGGGTATCCTGAAGGGCCTCGCCAGCTCGTGCTGGACAATGTCCATGGCGCGCGTCGACGAGTCCACGATGAGTGGGTTGGTGGACAGACCAGAGATCAAACTACAATCTTGTGTGTACACGAAGAGATCAAAGATCAGACTGCAATCTCCTTTTTAGAGGCTTGAAAATTCGACAAATATACGAAACGATGAATAATACCACGAGAACCTAGTGTCACACAATGAAGCAATTCTGGAGAGAGAAAAAGAATGTGGAATCAATCGCACAACTCCCAAGAAATAAAGGAATTTCGACCAGTCGCAACAATTTTCCACAATTTCCATTTTTTCACGTTTTCGTCATCGTGATTGCAAGGGTTTCATAATATGGAAGCGCGCAATCAAAACAGTCAAAATTGTCTGCTCAAAGTGATGGACAGCTTGAGAGTGACTCATTTTTAGCCAGATGAGAAAGGCAACGGTACACAAACGCGTTATCGAAAGAGCCGAATCTGCGAAATGCGTCCAAAACAGACTGGCGAGCTGTATGGAATCGAGAGTATGCTGAAAGGTAAAGAAGAAGATAGAGATAACCGCCCTCAGGGAGCAGGCCAGATGCAAACTAGTGTCAGAAAAACGTAAAAACGAGATGTGAACCTGATGAAAAGACTTTATTCTTCAAAGAACTTCAATACTATGCGGGCTTATCTCACGATAGTAGCTTGGCTTACTTTGAAAGGACTAAAAACACAAGGCATTCAAGTGGCATTCGCACCTTCGGGTATCCCAGAGGTGGGAGCAAGACAAATCTGGGACTGGCCAATAAGTAACACATCGGCAATGTAGGAACATGCACAAAGTAGAAATGAAAGGTATTGTGAATAACAAAGTAGTACGGGATTTGAGATACAGCGGGGGAACAGAATATTCCTGAGATAGTAGAGAACATTGAGTTCCGACGTTGTCGAGTTAACGATTGATTGATTGCTGGCAGTAGAAAATTATGAGAAGAAGGAAAGAATCAATCAATAAGACACAAAATTTACGTTAAGAAAATGATTGAATAAAGAATATGATAGCTCGGGTAGGAGGATTTCCTTCCAGGAAGCGAAAAATGCGGCTGTTAGATCATTATTACGAATGGGAAGAAACCAGGAGGAATTGATGATTAGAATAAATGGCACCGCTGCACACAAATCATGTTTTTGTGTCCAAAAATCTACGTAAATCTCGTTGTAAATCTAACAATGCTTTGGATAGAGTAGTAAGAACACCATGATAAGAAAGTGAATGAAAAATAAAAATAAATATAAAAATAAAAAAAAAAGATTTCGACCATGAAAGTGGAAGCGCCTCAAAGAAGCTAAAGATGCACACAAAGTTGGCAGTGTGTCCGCTTGTAAGCATGATTTAATTTCCTAGTGCTGGTTGGCTGAAAGCCTATGAGGGCGCTTCAAATATACTAAGAAAGAATTGAGGGATTCTGTCAATATTCCTAGATCAAAGACGAGAGGCGCTGGTGAAAGAGTATGCAAGTAGCAGAATAAAATAATATGAACAAGGAACAATTACATGGGGGCAGGAGGCGAAATGGTGGGGGACGGTTTTGTCGGGAAAGGAGAGAGAGGAGCAGAGTAGCCCCCATACGAGTGATAGAGAGAGTAGGGGGTGGACGAGAGGGTAGAGAGAAGACAGAGAAGGGAGGCGAGACAGGGAAAACCACTGTGGGCTATGGGGAGGGATCGATAGGCGCGCTTGAGGAGAGAGAGGGAGAGAGGGGTGAGGAGCATGAGGAGAGGAGAGGGTGATCAGGAGAGAGACGCAGAGGAATGAGGAGAGAGTGGAAGAGAAGCAGACGCTGCCGACCCCAGCCCCCGATGGGGACGGGGGCGCGGTGCGGATGGAGGAAA
>JACMIF010000670.1:0-33718 GCA_014805445.1 Diplogasteroides magnus | reverse complement strand
ATCTTAGCGCCGAAAATTTTCTCAATAAATAGTCTTTGAAAATTGATGCTAAAAGTCATAGGTCATCGGTAGCTATTTTTTGGTCATTTGCCACTTTTTTCGATTTTTCGGCAATGTCACTGACATGACCCCCACTTTTCAGCACCAATATTGAAAGAGGACTTCAAAACAAGAAACTTTTGTTCTGGAAGTTTGCCTGAATTCGACTTTTCCTCGAGATAGAGCCCCTCTAACGGTGCTAATTTCGTGATTTTCAACAAATGTCTCATATTCAAGAATTTTTAAAAATATTTCCATACAAAGCCCTGAAATGGCGAACAGCTCACCTTGTAGGGTTATATGGAAAAATATTTTTTTAAAATTACTTATGTGAAAAGATGACTTGTCACAAAAACGAATAAAGTGATACCATTTGCTTCTTACAAGCTGTAACATATTGTGAAATTTATTTTAGAATAGCTTATAGCGTCCGCATATGGTGGAGAAATCTGGACGACATTGAAGGAAGTTATGATTTTCTGATTAAATTGGCCCAATTAAAAATTCAAAAATCAATATCTCGAAAAATAGGGTATCTAAAAATCATCTGATGTCCTGAAAATTTTTCTTTTATTTGGGGTTACATAAGATTAATTTCAGGGATTTTTACAAAAATTCTGACTTTTCCGGTACCAGGGTCTTCCCGAAAATGTTGGTTCTCTCATAGAACACGTGTTAATTTATAGGCCACATTGTTAGGTATGTTTCGCACTAAAGATATACCCGTTGACAATTCTGTGTAGTCAATTACCATGCTTCCTCTTACCAAAATATTTACACTTATCTATTCAGCCGATCCAATTCCTGTCAACGCTGTTCATGCAGCAATTTCTGTTAATTTCACCGTTTTGACACAAATATTCAAGGATGATGGCATCATCATATTGTTAGGAGAAGCCCCAGGCGCAGTAAAGTGATATCACCTGAAAAAGAATAAATCATCTGAACATTGTGGTCTATCAACTCATTATGGTGCAAATGCCTATTGCGCCTTTGTCGTTTCCTCGATTATGCACATCAAAGATGCCACTATCTCAATCTCCGTCGTTCCTTTTCCACTTTTTCATCTCTTTCTTCTTCCCTTCAGATGATATATGACGGTTTTTTTTCAAACAAACCCCTCGACAGCAAGATAGTTTGGCTTGAGTGGGCAACATGCTTTTGTGCATTTGTATTCCTTTGGCTCGCTACCTTTTTTTGCAGAGCTACTCATAGAATCTGGAGATCAAGAAAGTGTGCACCCTGTATTATTCATCCAATCTAAACTGCTGCTATAAGTAGTACGCGTCTCTCACCTGGATGCCACCCTAGTCTCTCATTTTTACGTGCAATTTCGTCGCTACGGCATATGTTTCAACGGTGCGATAAATAGACTGGATCAACAGTTCAGTTAGGTTGCCTAATAATAAGGACATTTTGTGAGATTCCTCTTTTATTGAACTCTTTGACGATTCACTAGACGTCATTCACGACGTCTAATAGACAGAAAAGCGGCTTCTCACAAGCGGATTCATGCCCTATCTTGACAACATTTTGTGAGATTCCAAGCCTTTGCCATGCGTGGAGATTAAGGATTCTAAAACGGCAGTAAAGTGCATTTCTCATTCGCCTAATCCACTTGAAGCGGTTACCTATCGAACGTAGAGGCAACCTCACCGCGGAAATAAGACGAATGGAAAATGCACTTTACTACCGGTTTAGAATCCCTGGCGGCGATACAATCAATTCAGGAAACCTTGATCAAATGTGCATGCATCGGCTGTGTCATCTTCCAGTGGAAGTGTACTTCGCAAAAGAAGTTCATCGCATGCCCTAAAGACTTTTTGTGAGAATTCTTTGACGGACTTCGAGAAGCATCATTTTAAGAAGGAGTAAAGGGAGATTGCACTTTCGGGTCTCGTCTCTCCATTCCCCCACTTTCTCGTCGTCTACTCTGACAACGAGAGAGTAAGGGAATTGGAGAGACGAGATCCGAAAGTGCAATCTCCCTTTACTCCTTCTTTAAGGCCGTTGAGCAGAATTCACGAGGCTGCTGTACTTCGTAGTTAGCATGTGTGGTTAATGAAATGAGCCGCAAGTGTATGAGTGGTTTCTGATTATGGCTAGTGATCTTGCTATTGGTATATTGTATGATATTTCCAATTCAGTCAGATGAAGCTCTTTCATTTGATTATCTAGAAAAAAACGAAGAATACTGCCGCATAATTTGTCACCGTATGTATACAAGTCATACACTGGGGAGTTTTCGGTGAGAATCTCTTGTCGAATGTATTGATCAATCAACTTCCTGCTACAAGTGATTATTCTCACACATTCAGGCTCAATTCAACCAGTCATCCAAGGCCAATTTCTCCTAACTGTTTGCCGGACGTATTAATGTTGAAAATGGAAGAGAATCAATTGAAGGCGTTTAATGTATTTATTGGTGCGCATCGTATTTCAAAATACACTAATAACTAATAATTACCGTATTCTTGAGTAAACGTTTTAGAGCTTCACTATTGTTTGATGACCTCCACATTTGATTTGGATATGTTTTATGCGCAAAATATATGTGCAGGAAAGAATATGAGTTCGATGTGTCATAGTAATAGCTCCACGCCTGTATCATTTGCAACGAAACAATATAACGTAATGAAGATGTTTTATTAGAATGTATTAGGTAAAGGAGAAAAGTCGTGACGACTTATTGACAATGGAAATGCAGGAAAATCCCGATATGGCTCGGAAATTGCACGAATAAATAACGTGATTATATATTGATTTTCCGAATGAAAATGCTGATCAAAAAGAGCTACAGTACCTGATGTGACCTCGTTGACGAAAGTGATGATGCGCGGTTGAGCAATCAATCAATAATCGATAAATACAATCGATATTTTTCTAAAACACTAGGGAGCTGATTTCTCTACGAGAACTGTTGTATTTGTACTAATTTATATATCTATGTACGCTAGAGTTCGAAGGAAAGATCAACGCAGCTAATTTATATATTGCTCATTCTCTCCTCGTATTGTTCGAATTCCGAGCCGACGAGGAACGGCGATGATTCTAAATTATTTTATTTATTTATTTATTTATTTTTTCTAGTCTCTTTTACGTTTATTTTAGCCATTTCAAAGCTCTGAATTAGTGAAACATTCTAAATAAGAGCGACTCACGGTTCGAAGTGTCCTTCTTGTCGCCTACCGCGCCGCTTGGGCTCTGGGATTCTGAAGATTTAGAATTAAAGATATGTGACGAATTCAATATGTTGCAATTTAGTAAATATCACTTCATGTGCAGGATTGCCAACTTCCTACTATAGTATTATTGTGGAAAACGGAATTGATAAATTCCATGCCTCCAGTTGATTATCCGAACTTATTAAAAAATCTTGAAACATATCTGAACGTCAATGTGACAATATGGTTTTCATCGATATTTCGGTTTAAACATGTTCAAATTTGTCCAAATTGATTTTAAAAATCAATTTTAATTAGTTTACATCAATATAATTTGAAAAATAGGTCAAATTCGCATTTTCACATTGGAGTTCAGATATGCTTCACGATTCCAATATAAAGAAAGTTACACTTTGCGATCAGATTTTGAGACCGCCCATATGTCACATGTGTACCAGCTATATCAAGTCCGTTTTCCACAATAATAATAAGTGCGCTTACTTGTGGGCAGCACCGCTTCATAGTCGGCCAGCAATGCGGAGCCTGAATCTGAAAAAATCGTTCAACATCAAAAGATCTACGTACTGATTATGAAATATGTTTCAGCACTGGAATATTTGTCATTGAAATGAACTCAGTCAATAGTTCGCAGGTGGCTTATCTTGATAAATACAGTAAACCAATTTTCGTCGTTTCACTATGAACTAGCCTCGTGAAAGTGATTTTGTGACCCTAGTAAGCGCCTAACACTGCGAACAAAGTTCGGGGAACAGCTCCAGTAAAGAACCTTCTCCAATTATTTGTCATGATCTCTTAACGTTCCCTTTACTGTCATGATGTCACACACTTACTAGGGGTTCTAAGTCGTTAAATATATCGTCATTCTTCTCCGGAGCGTGGTTGTCTCTACCCGCTGATAGACAACCGCTCTGCGGAGAATATTGACGGCAAATTTACCGATTTAGAACCCCTAACACTTATTATGCATCTTATCTGAACTGTTATTCCTAGTATGAGTCTCACACTTGGATGCCACCCTGGCCTCTCATTTTTACCTGCTTTTTCGTCGTAAACAAATATGTTTCAAATGTGAAATAAATAGACTGGAGCGACTGTTCAGTTAGGATTAGGGAACGGAATCCAAGCAGAAGTGCACATTTCTGTCGTCTAGTTCCCTCGTAGCTGTTGTCCATCACGTGCAACAGACAACAGCTCCGAGTGAATCAGACGACAGAAATGTGCACTTCTGCTTGGATTCCGTTCCCTAGTTAGGATGTATATTATTGTTGTAAACTGAATTGAAAGTCAGCCTCTATATGTTGACCGTGAAACGTATTCAAAATCGTGGCTAATGGTCAGAGAAACGAAGAAATAACACGCAAATTTGAGAGTGCACAGTCGTCAGCCAGATGGAGTGTGTGTACTCGGTATATGTTGGTTTTCCACAATAATAATACCTCCTTCAGGCGCCGCAGTGCTCGGACTTGATGGGCATTCTCGTCCAGTGCAGGACTGCGCCTCGTATGATGATCCTGGAGAGGAATTGGGTAAATGGTTTTGTTCTACTTTACATTTTGGATGAGGTTATTTGATGATAATGCAACATTGAGACTCGCACACTTGAATGTGCCGCCTATTTATATCAGTTGAGCAACGGCTCTAATACAAGAACCAAGGGCTTTGACTGTGTGTGATTCTGCCTAGGTAGGCATCACTTTTATAAAATGACCTCGTAGTTAGTTATCAATGCATCTGAAAATATATCCAATAAGCTCACCCTTGCACCCCGCAGTCTGCACTCCTCCCCTCTCACACGCTCTCGTTCGCAACTGCTGACCACAGAGACACGAGCCCCACGCGCCCCACTCGGACCAATCGGGCTCTGGAATGTAGTTTGATCCCCCAGTTTTGTAGCTTGATCTCATTAGCATTCAGCTTGTCCACTCACTATCGCTCAACTCCTTAGCAGGAATTGCAGCAGCCGCGGCCTTCGCGAGTTCCTGTCGGGGGTCGAGGAGTACGGTCAGCTGAATGATTTCTCATTATCATTTTATTTTTCTAAGCCAATGAAGAATCAACCGACTTGGGTAACCATAATAGGATTTTATGCCATTTTTGAAACATATAAAAATGGATGTGAACCAAGATCTCTCATTTTATTTTCCGTAAAGATTGGGGAGGTTACAAATTCCATTATACGTCCCCTAAAAGTAATTGAACTAACCTTCTCATTTAGCAGAGGTGAAATGGTTGTTCTCTGTTCAATTTCGTTCTCCGTGTACAGTTTGAGAGTCCCGGGAGAGATTCCACCGTATCCCGAGAGCTTGTCCAACTCGTTGCTGGCTGTAACTATTGATTTTTGTGGATTATTGATTTTATCATTAAAGTCAACGCACATATTCGTTCTAGATATCTGAACGCTTTTTAGTGATTACAAGCTTTTGACTATGATTTGTAACCAATTTTTAGTAATTTCCAACCTTTAATCTCCTTGAGTTCATCCTCGAACATCTTTGGATCCGTCAGTAGTGGTTCGAGTTCCTTGGGAATACCCAGAGAAGTCTTGTCGGAGAAGTAGTTCGGGCTGAAAATATATTGTTCTTTGTGTCATATTGAGTTCATTAGGGCTGAAAGGGTCTGACTAAGAAAAACAAAAAAAGAGAAAGACGAATAAAGCATGGTATGTAAGTATTATTGTGGTAAACGGAGTTGAGAGACAGCCTCTATATGCTGACCGTGAAACCAATTCAAAATCATGGCTAATGGTCAGAGAAACGACGAAATATCACGCAAATTTGAGAGTGCACAGTCGTCAGCCAGATGGAGTGTGTGTACCAGGTATATCAAGTTTTTTTCCATAATAATATTTAATAAATTCGCTATGAGAGACAATAGATCGTAAATGAATTTGAGAAAGACAATGCAAGTTGACATTCGATTGATATTCATTTCGAGATCTCTACATGGTACAGTAAGTCAGAAAGCGCCATCGGTAGGTCAAACTCCCGACACTCACTTGAAATCATCGGGCTTCGAGTTGACGAGCTTCTGGAGTCGATCGATTTCCTCCATTAGCGCGCCCTTCTCGTCCATTGATCCGTCATGCTCAAACACGATTATTGATTGATCTAGATTACGCTAATGCGACCTGCCGGTGAGATAAGACTGCATTACGGTAGTTCGCTTGGTCAGCAAGCGGGGCACATACCTTGAGGAGACTGGCCTCCTGCTTCTCTTTGTTCGAACTGCCACTATTGACATCCTGTTGCCGGTAGTAGAGGGCAGGCAGGCCGGTGATGGCGGCTTTTGGTGTGGACTGAAAGAGAGAATATATAGGAAGGGTTTTAATAGTGTTCCGTTGTTGATTAGGAGAAATGCACTCATTCTCCTCGACCCCGGTAGTAATTATGCATCCCAACTGAACTGTTGCTCTAGTCTATTTATCTCGCAGCTGAAACATATTCCGCAACGAGGAAATAGCACGTAAAAATGAGATACCAGGGTGGCATCCAAGCGTGAGACGCGTACTAGGAATAACAGTTCAGTTAGGATACGTAATAATGGCGGCAAGAGACCAGCACCTCACGGAGAACGATGATGAATGCTCTTCTCCCAACAAAAATGCAACGCCGTTTTCGAGAGGTAATGGCGACTGGAGCATTTACGTCAATTTTTTGCAATTAAAAACACACATACAAAGTTGATATAAGACGCATATTCATTTTTCAGTGAACGATCACTCTGCTGTTTAGAAGCGTTGAGAATATGCTTCACAGCGTGCATAAGAAAGCCAACTCTGGACACATGAAATATTATATCATCAATTTCTAGTACTTTTCATGTTACGTATTTTATTTTCGACGTGAGCGTTGATTGTTTTTTTAGGATATAGGAAACTTGGCTGCAATATAAAGAAATTCAAATAAACATCTAGCTTTACAATAATTCATGCTCGAAAGGCAGAAGCTTGCGTGGTTTTATATTATTTCTACTCATTCTAGCCTTTCTATTTATGTTTCATTTTTGATATAAATTGTTTCGTATGTGTGCGCGAATGCTGCATCTGTGTGTAACTTGAAAAAGTATCTCCCCACACCTTGAGATTCACGTATTTGCTCGGGAATGCGGCCTCCTCTCCATTGGTCGACGTGTAGGCTCCTAAGATTAGATACGTTTATCGATTGGAACACTCTAAAACTGTGCTGAATCAAATAGGCATATGCATTAGAGGTTCTAAATGGGGAGTAGAGTGCATTCGTCTGTTGTATGATTCACGAGGAGCGGTTGTCAGTTGCATGAGTGAGACAACCGCTCGTCGGGAATCGGACAACAGACGAATGCACTCTACTCCCGACTTAGAAACCCTAATATGCACCGGTATTCTAGGGTGAAAGACAACTGAGTCATTGCCTCTTGCGCTATAATGGTGAAATATTGTAGACATGTTTTGAATATTATTAAGCGTACCTCCAATCAATTGTTTCCTCTCCACATTCTCCACTGTCTTCACGCCTCTCGCTCGAACAGAGTCGCTTTTCTGAAATGGCTACCCTTCCAACTAAAATAACAGTCTCATCGTGAGACCTTGCTGTTATTGATTGTGAGCAGTTTGAATTTATATTTTTAAATACAACAGAGTGACTACATGATTACCTGGCTTTGACTGACGCTCTAGATAACCCAATGATGAAACATATTTGAATATAGTTAGCCAAACGAGTGGTTGATCTACAATCTACTGACCATTCTCTTCCCCAGCACCCGTGGCGGTCTGGCTGTAGCCTGGTCCATTTTGTACGCTGCTGCGTCGGGCGAACTTCCGTCCAACTCGAAACCGGCACCGTATTGGCCCTCTCGGGGCTGTCTGTAACGCATTTCATCCGATTTTCGACATTTTTTATGATTATCGGTTGACTAGACTCCATTTCCTTCCATTGTTTTTTTCATTAATCATTAATTTCGTTAATTTACCCTCGCGGGTTGCCTACAATGCCCCGTGACTTTCGATACGTTATGTTTCATTACTATTTTATACACTTATCGAATGATCAAAACTGGTTTTCGTTCATTATACGTTCCTTTTTATTCCACAACAACTCTATCCCGCCCACCTCGATTCAGCTCCTTCCTTAGCTGCAT
The DNA here is from genome assembly GCA_014805445.1 of Diplogasteroides magnus. NCBI lineage: Eukaryota > Metazoa > Nematoda > Chromadorea > Rhabditida > Diplogasteroididae > Diplogasteroides > Diplogasteroides magnus. The sequence continues at coordinate 25,376 of JACMIF010000670.1, read as the reverse complement.
TAGGCGAAGTTCCATCCAAATCAAAATCGTTCGGGAGTTCAGGCTCTTCGGGAATGAACTCGGGCTCCTGTGGCTGCGGGAGGGCCTAAATCATAACAATGATTATCATGCATCCTATCTGAACTGCTATTCCTGGTACGCGTCTTACACTTGGATGCCACCCTGGCATCTCATTTTTTACGTGCTATTTCGTCGTTGCGGAATGTGTTTCAACTGGGAGATATATAGACTAGAGCAACGGTTCAGTTAGGATGCATAATACTATAGTCATGCAATGGAAGAATTTGACTAATTCTTCTCCATGACAATTGCAGTTGATGTTTACTTTAGCAATATTTAACATAGTGAATTCTTAATTTTACAACCAACAATAGGATTGCTAAAACGATTATTTTTGCATTTCTCATCTAAACTCCGCGGAGCGATTATGGATCTAATGGGGCGCGGAGACTAGATGAGTAACCTAGACATTTTATTATTGTGGAAAACAGAATTGATAAATTCCGTGTCTCCTGTTGATTATCCTAACATATTAAGGGGCCGTGAAACATATCTGAATATTACTGTGACCATGAGATTTTCATCTATATTTCGGTTGATACATGTTCAAATGTATCCAAAATGTTTTTAAAAATCAATTTTAATTAGTCTACATCAAAATAATTTGAAAAATTGGTCAAATTCGCACTTTCACAGAGGAGTTCAAATATGCTTCATGACTCCAATATAATGAAATTTACATTTTGCGATCAGACTTTGAGACCGCCGGAATGTCACATGTGTACCAGCTATATCAAGTCCGTTTTCCACAATAATAGAAACCTTAGTGAGCAAGCATGAAAGATACCTTCTGCTTGGGAGGGGTTGGAGGGATTCCCACGAGGAGATCGGGCGGCAGTGAGGGCAGAGGAGTAGTTGTCTGCAATATTATCCAATTGCGTATACATTAAACTGCGAAGCGAATGACTCAAAGACTGGTTGGCCTGGTGGTTTAAAGGAGCCACAAAGGGAGATTTATTTGCATGCACTTTCGGGATCACTTCTCTCCAATTCCCTTACTCTCTCGTAGAGTAGACAGCTCTGACGACGAGAAAGTGGGGGAAAAACGGGATCACTTCTCTCTCCAGAGAAGTGATCCCGTGAAGTGCATGCAAATCAATCTCCCTTTGTGGCTCCTTTAAGTCGGATTGTATAACTGATGAATAATGCAAAATAATATCATGAATTACGTCATTGAATGACATGCCACCTGAAGTAACTATAATTGTTTTGTGTGGCATAGATATTTAAAAAGGTGCCAAAATATATATTGCGAAAGGTCCAATTTCGTGAACGCTAAAAGTTTCAACCAAAGCTTCTAAAAAGTTATATGAACACATACGAGAGACTGGTATTCCGCATCCAGTGGCGGTGGAGGAGGCGCAGTTCCTTTCTCAATGGGAATGCGAGCGAATGGAATGAGTTGTTGGCCGCCGAACGAACGGTCGAAGTTCTGAAATGACCGTTGTTGAGTCAGTAAAGACACTTCTTCATTTTCAAAAGCACTTCTTATTGCTCTTAGCTGTATCATGCATACCAATTGAACAGTTGCTCTAGTGTATTTATCTCATAGCTGAAACATGTTCCCTAGCGACGCAATAGCAGGTAAAAATGAGAGACCAGGGTGGTATCCGGGTATGAGACGTGTACTAGGAATAACAGTTCAGATAGGATGCATAATTCTGGGAGCGTGATACTGTGTTCTATAGTAATTGTTCTAAAAATTTGGCGTCATAAGTACGAGAACGGTTATGTTTCTAGAGACCGATAACTGCCAATATATACCGATCAGTAAAACAGAACTGATATCGTACTCAAACTGCGAACCATACTGTATTCGCTTCGCCTCGTGTTGGTTTATTTTTTCTCCATAACATTTAACTATGCATATCTAAATTAACGCCCTATCGGTTGTCGAGACGTTATTGACAGCCGGTGATCTCATAGCCGTCTAACTTTGTTCCTAGCGGTCGTCTCTCACATCGCAGGAATGAAGTTAGGCGGCTAGGAGGCCACCAGATGTCAATAAAGGTCTCGATAAGAGAACCTTAATCTTGACAGGGTTCCTTAACTTCACCTTCATCTTGCTCACTCCCGCATCTCCGTCCATCACATGTGTCTCTCCGTCATGAGGGGCATGCGGTGGTCTCTTGGCCTTCACAGTGAATTTCGGCTTCTTCGTAAGAATTCGACCGGGACGAGTGGCTGAAATATCCATTTATATGTTACGGTGTAAAGCCGAAGAATTATTATTTTGTTATATTAAATTAACCAGCTGGATGCCGTCACCATTACCACGAGCAAACAACTTCGCGGTAGTAAAGGCGGTGATGCATATTTCAATTATTAGATGAGCGGCAAAAAGAGTGAAAAATGAAGAGCATGATGAATGGATTTTCTATTGATCATTATTTTATTGCAAGTGGTTCTTCACTTCGCAGCAAGTGACGCGAATTCCTACCCCCTCCCCCTTGATAGACAACAGTGCGATGGTGAAGAATGATGATAAATTTAACTATTTATAGCAGCCAAAGACTCGCTTTTGGGATTGGGCGATCCAATGGCAGTGCTGTCCACAACAGTTGATTTCCTATGTGAGGGAGTGTATCCATATGAGGTATAGGGAGAAGATGAGATTGATGCAGTTACCTGCAATACGTTTCGTCCTGATTTCGCATATATTGCAACTTCAGAAAAATATAAAATCTGATATTAGGGTATCGCAAATGGGAATAAAGTGTATCCCGTTTGTCTGTATGCATCAGCGACTCATTCTATGTCGCTCATCATGGAAGATCGGTCGGAATGAGTGAACAGACAACTATGGTGCACTTTATTCCGATTTCCGACACCCTAGCTGATAATCAATTTCATTAAGGTGAGCAGTATAGAGTTCAGGCAATAGATGTCGTTCTTCAAACAGCCGCGGCTAGATGGTGCAGATAGTCTATTCATGTATGTTTCACAAGGCGCATATGTTCGTGGCGAGTTGACAACACGCGATTGGAAGTACGAGCAGAAATAAAAATAAATAAATAAAATTCCACCCTCTGCCCGAGTCTCGCGTGTTCGTATCTCACGGGCGAGGGATTGTATGAAGGAATGGGCTGACTGAAAGAATCAAGAAATCTGGAGATATTAATTGTTTTTATAGAAGTTACAACCAACTTCGTTCAGCCGCAAGTGTAAATAGGTATAGTTAGTTAGCAATAGCTAAAGTTCATCATTAAATTATTGTAAAATGTTTGATGTAATAACTTTTTTTTAAAACAGTTACCTTCTAGGGTTTCTAAATCGGTAAATTTGTCGTCATTCTTCTCAGCCGCGCGGTCGTCTATAATTGAGTGAGATAACCTCGCTTCAGAGAAAAATGTTGACAAATTTACTGATTTAGAACCCCCGTTGCCTACCCGTAGTTGTTCGTTCTCGGTTGTTGCAGCAGTTGACTGGCATCCATACTGTGCATCATCCAATCGAGTGCGCGCACTGTGTCATCGTTGATGGCCTGGAAATATTACTAATCATCTATTTAAGAGTCAGGGGTTCAACAACTGTGTGAGGTGAGCGTCAACCGCTAAGAATGAAATTAGTCTGGCTGTCAATAACGTCCCAATTGCGACACCCTAGTTCAACATGATCAATTATTTCTTGGGAGGACTCATTTCGGAGAAGAAATGCGGCGGAATGTTTATGACTAATCTAAGGCTACGCTTGATCCCCAGAGCGTATGCTCTGATACGGATAAATGTTTAATAATTTGTAATTGTAAAATAAATGGACGTTTGATATGACAATGCACAAAAATCGGAAATTTCCTAATAGACATGAACTAGTTCTTGACACACAGTTTTTTGGAACTCTTGCCTATATCTTGTAAGTTTCAGAAGTGCTACATAAAGATGTGAATCGATGCGAATGTGATTAAATCGTGGAAGATCTTGCCATTAAGCAGAATGAACTAATAGTTACCTGTACAACGGGCAGCTGTGGTCGCCTGACGATATTGGGTCTTCTGACCCTATTCTTCTTGATATGGCCCCTTCTTCCTCCCTTCTTTCCTTTAGAGGATCTGCCGCCGTCGTGTACGCCGCGGTGACGTTTGCCTGCAAATTATGTGTGGGAAAACGGTATGGCCAACGACCAGGTCAATTTTCTTCGCTGACCAGACCCATTTTTCTTATCCTTATCTTACTTACTTTGTAACTTCAAAAGGCCATTTCCTTTCCAGCGTAAATGCATATTAATTTTCACAACAGTATTCACGATGAATTGTAGTGGAATTGCGGATAAAATATGAATAGGTCTTGAAGCACATAAACATATCACATAATGGAGAAAATTTCGAATATTTACCTGTGATTCCATAGCTAAAGTTCTTCATGTGTTGGATGCCTCGGGTGGTACCTGGACCGGGGCGACGAGTTCGTGGAGATGGAGTGGTTGTTCTAAAAAGAATAGAATGTTGCTTCGTCCTGGACAACATTAAATATTTACCATCGTTCTTTACAGCTAACCTAATATTTATACGCTTTCAGAGAGCAAAGTGTAAAAAGTATTTTATTTGTTATCATGTACAATATTTTATAAATAAACATATTGGATAGGTTTCATGGAGGCTATGTTATGGTGCCGAATTTTAGAGTTCGTTTCGTATACGATAACTCCGTCAATATAAAAAACTAACGTATACGGTCCCTGCACGGAATTGTAATTGAACTCATGTGTGTCGATTTGTGGAGAAGCAGTGACTGGTCTGAAAATAGCAGATGATGAACTCCTCCAAGACCTCCTACTCCTCTTCCTCGCTGGCCGTAGATAAGACGTACTATACCGAAGTATTGGCATTTTAGATGCAGTATGAAATCAGAAAAATATTCAAAAATGAATCACTTTCACATGTCTTCTTCAAACTAGGAGCCAAATAAAGTGACGCTAACGATTATGATAGAAATGATCGTTGCAATAAAAAACCAAATAGCACGTACAATTTCTGCCGATAGATTTAGGTCTCACGGTATCTATATTATTTTATCGATTTTATAGAATTTATTATCGATTTTATCGCTTTCCACTGTATTCGTCTATCAATATAAAAAAACTGACGTATACGGTCCCTGCACTGCATTGTAATTGAATTCGTGCGTTTCGATGTTTGGCTGTTCACGGTGCGTTGTGGCGACGAGTGGGCGGATGGCCTGCAATCCTCTCGATTTCGTCATCCTATTTCGCAATCGCTCACATTCTGTCCGATCCTCGCGTGGCCTGTTCTTCCTCTCGAAGGATGGACTTGTGGACGGGGAGGAGTGACCGCATTTCCATCGAAGGAGTGTACGTCGGTGTCGATGATTTGGGTCTGAAGAAAGCGAGAAATTACACATCCATGAACATTTTCTCCATGATGATTTGGAATTGGGACAATTAACCGTCGATTCTTCCGTCTTTCACATATCCGTTTCATCGATTTGGCTCAAATGCAGTGAATAAGATACTGCAAACTTGGCTCCGCCTATTGATGCGCTAAAATGTGCAAACGCAGATAGCAAAATGTATCTTAGCGGGATGTGTTTCATGCATTGACTAAACACGAACAGTGACTCGACGATTTGATCACACGGAGAAGAACATTGGCGTAAAAATGTATTTAGAACAAATAACTCCCATGCACTGAGTTCAGTTCTGACCGCTGTAAACAGTTGGCGGGAAGTGCATGCTTTCTATATTTAGAGAAATCTCAGGAGATTACGGTTGCGGCTACCGTAATCCATCTGCACCACCTTCTTCTTTGCATCGAGTGCCTCCTGTAGCAGGATGTCCTCGTAGTTGAAGTCGAGGAGGGAAGATGGTGGAGGGAAGAGGGGGATCTTGTTTAGAAGATGGGAGGAAGGAGAGGGAGAGGGAGGGGGAATCAGCTTCTTCTTAAATACATTATGGTGTATTGCGGTGGCGGTGTGGTGCAAATGAGATATTTTATGCCTTCATTGAGATGTCGCATTTGGTGCTTTTAGTGCATTCGTCGTTCGTCTAATTTCCGCGAAGCGGTTGTCAATTACATGAGAGAGATAACCGCTCCGCGGAGATTAGACGAACGACGAGTGCACTAAAAGCAGATGCGACACCCTAGCCTTCATGCAAACTAGGGTTGGCAGTTTGACTACTTTATCGTAGAGCCTCGCAAATGGAAATAAAGTGCATCATAGTTGTCTGTTCACTCATTCCGACAGGCCTTCTATGATGAGTGGGACAGAATTAGCCGCTGATGCGTACAGCCTAACGAGATTCACTTATTCCCATTTCGATGCCCTACTTTATCGGGTCATGTTTCAGGGACACTTTATATTTGAAAATAAACTCCATGTCAAACATAACCAATAAAGTATTCAAACTGCCAACAATGTTCATAGATATTTGTCAAACAAAAATTTATGGTATATTTTGGGATCATCAATTCAGTCATTATTTTCAGCATGGGGATAAACAGTTGAAATACGATAAAATATTTGTGCTGATGCGAAATGAAGTTTTCTTTTTCCAGTATGTTTGTGCCGCATACCATGAATAAGTTTCATGCTGTGTTTATAGTACGTTGCGTGTGCATATTTTCAACGTTACTTATTTGTTTCATGACATCTATATAGCTCTTTGCGAGCGTACATTTTCAATAGGTGCCTTTGATCTACCCGTGATTATAAAATAATTGTCACTCACCTTATGCTTGAGTATTTTTCTTCTCTTATGATGTGGCCCTTCACTTCTCATCTGTGGAGTTCGGGTTGGCACTTGACCTCTTTGACGATCCTACAAATACTTCCGCATTTTATCGGAAACACTAAATTCCATGGGCCAGGTTCTGCAGGCAACCCGTACAACGAAAAACAGTAGCCACAAAAAGTTCAAATCTATGTTTCGTTCGTTGGGACGCCCTGTGCAAGTATGCTTCACAACGAATACAAGCGATGGTGATCGATGATGCGGCAATTGACCGAGCAGATTATGGGGGTTCAATCAAAAACAAATACGTCCAATCACTTTTCTCATAATATAACTATAAATACCCCCCCCCCCAAAAAAGGTCCAGAAAATTCTAGATAAACATTATGTGATAAAACATTTTGTGAGATAAAACAACCCACGTCCAGCAATCCCATATGAGGCTGTCCGAGAAGGTTTTCCAGCTCCGTTACCTGAAGAATACTATTAATGTTATCGCAAAAGTACTGATTTCACCTTCTTCATCTGATCTCTTCTTGGCGGTGCTGTAGTTGTAGTTACAGGAGCTGAGGTCTAAACTCTTCGATATAATACGGAGGTCGGAAGCGTGGAAAGGGAGGAACTGAAAATTCACTTACCGTCGTTGTTGAAGTCTCGATGACGTCCGAGTCCACAATGTTCACGTCTTGATATTCCGAGTAGTCAGCCTGATAAGAATACGGTATTTTATTGATTGAGATATGGTAGACTATCTATCAACAATCACCTGAGCAAATCCAGTCGGACTGTCGCTGTCCACCATTGTAGACGGTCTCGTGGGTTTCTGAAGAATTTGCTTCAAATCAATCGATATTTATTATTTTAGCTGTCAGAATATCTATTCATGCAGTTGGTATATTCAGTGAATTGAAATATGTTTCACATGAATTACAAATATGTGCAGTTTTATGGAATGCCAATGTTTCTTCGATGTTTTTTTTAGAATAATTGAAAAAAGTGCGTAAAGCCTACTTGTAAATTTCTTTACTGCGTTTTGGACTTTATCATCAGTGAGACTAATGTATCATTCACTAAGCGAGCAAGACTGCATAGGTGCACAGGTAGTTCAGTGGTAAAACAGCCCCCCGGAAGACCCTTGATTCCAAATAATCCAGCTATAACAATCGAGAGCCAGATACGAGCGCCATGGACATTTGCGCCACAATGGTGAAATGGACAGATGCGCCTTCATTCATAGCATTCTCATCGCTCCATTTCATCATCATGGCGCAAATGTCCATGGGCGCGTATGTTTTTCATCCGTACCTTGGTCACTTCATCCGATGCGTCCACATCCACAATCGTAGGGGCGACAGTCGACGTTGTCGTGGATTCCGTTGTCGTTGACGTCGTGGTCGTTGCTTCTGTAGTTGTGACAGTAGACGTCTTCTCATCCTTCGACCTCAGGGGAATCGATTGATCGGCGTCATGTGGTTTGACTGAAAATATGAATCATTCTAATACAATATCGCTGGAAGTTAACTGTTTTTGGTTTCAAACAACAAATAGTATTCCTGTTGAAACGTACTTCAACTGTTGTCTTTTTGCTGTCCTGATTGTGAGTAATGTAGACACATAAACGCGCTTTATTTAGCAATAAGCCAAGAAATGATTATGTAAACTCTTCTAATGTTTGTTGCGAACTACTTGCTTCAGTTGATAAATAATTATCCAATTGTCTAACCAGTAACTGTCGGCGTCGTCACAGTCACTTCGTTTTCGTTTTTATCCCCAATCCACTCAGAGTAATCATCGTACGTAGCGTGGTCCGTGTCCAACACAGCATCGTATATCGCCGTTTTCTGCAAATTCAAATTATCCCGCCGAAATTTGGAATTGCGCGGGAAAACTCACTGAAGAACGGGCGACCGGCCTCGAGTGTTTCCTCGGTTGTGGTTTGGAAGTTGTGGTCGTGGTTGCCTTAATTTATTAGTTGTTCTAAACAACATTCAGAAGCAAAGAGCACAAGACGTATGTAACAGTGGTAATGTACCGTTTGTGAAACATATCTGAATTAAACAGTGAAGAGGTGAAATATAGAAAGTAAATGACAATTTTGCTATGAACATTGTAAACTAATGTGTTTAAATTGTTTTAGTAACCTTCTCCGGAGCAATCTCTTCGTATTCCTCGTATTCATACTCTGCCTTCGGCCCAGGTGTAGATGTGGTCGTGGTGGCCCGAGTACTCTTAAATGCATGCCCCCCACATAGACCTTCACAAAGTATGTTGCATACCCTGGTTATTAGAGTTTCCACTGATTGAAAACCAATAACTACACGGTTTTTTGTGATCACAAGTATTATATATATGTAGATATCCAAAATTAAAACTGCTATCTATGTTTACCCCTGTCATAATGGCGCTGATGACCGCTAATCGTTTACTCAGTCTTACCGTTGCCTTTATTATTCACCAAGTATGTTTCATGCTCTGATTATATGAGTATCTGCAGTTTGAAAACCAATGTATAGTTGGTTTTTCTGGTCGCAAGAGTCTAATATGAATACGGCTACATATTCTGCCCAACCAAGGCGCCATCCTCCCGTGGGTCGGCAATTGGTAGCGGTGCCCGCGAACAAAACATCCCCTGGAGAAAACGCTAGAAATGCCTGGGTGTAACTCCTACTCAACCGGCCTAGCAGTCCACCGGCAGGACCACATCCCTTATGGAATATCCCCCTGACCCCGGAATATACACGGCTACATATATTCACCACTGCCATAATGGCGTCAATGCTCATCGTTAACCCAGCCTTAGAGTACATAGCGAACCTTTGCATTGATGTATGCACCCTTGAGATGTTTATACTGCGGATCCAATTCGATCTCTTCCAGAAGGCTCTTGGGACCAGTCTTGCGATCGCTGAAATTATTGTTATATCTATGTCACCGTTCAGTCCTTTACAGAATAAATTGTTGAGAGAAATGCGGCAATAAACATGTTGTGAAACATATGTGATGTTTTCTAATTCTCTAATTTCCACGATATTGGTCATGCACTCCTTCAACTCCAGTTGTTCTCCAACCCCTACACCCTTTTTTGCGTTTACCTGCCAGTTTAGGGCATAAGCTGATCAATGATCGTCAGTCTATTTGTCCAATGGTCTTTTTTCAACAAATGATGAACTCACTAGGGGTTCAAAAACGGTAAATTTGTCGTCATTCTTCTCCGCCGCGAGTTGTCTCATTTCCTCATAGACGACCGCGCGGCGGAGAAGAATGACGACTATTTGCCGTTTTTGGTCCTCTGGAACTCACGCATCGAACACGGGTCTGATTCCACCGTCCCGTCTCTTGCCTCCCTCGTCCACGTTCTTTTCCAATTCCTCGATCTCGTAGTCGAGAATGTCGGAGATCTTCTTCAGTATGTTCCTGGAAATTCTGAAGGCGTTATTATTGAAAAACCATACATAATTATCAGTGTGTTGAAAGACAATAATTAGCAAGATGAACTTTGCGAGTTTATGAAGCGAATTTACAGAGTCGGTGAAACTTATCTCGCAAGGCAAAAAGCGGTCAAATACAACACTGGCGACGTTATTGACAGCCGTTGAACTCCTAGCCATCAAACTTCATTCTTAGCGGTCGTTTCTCACTTCTTGGGGGACGGCCGCTAAGAATGCATTTGGACGACAAGGACGTTATCGGCTGTCAATATTGTCTGGATAAGAGAACCCTAATCCGAACTCACTTCGATTTCGTCTTTTTCGCCTTTGTATCGCTATCGAAGACGGTGGTTCTTTTAGCTGAAAATATATTTTTTAAATGATAATCGCATTTTTATTTCAAAATACTTTCTCAAGTTCATCAGTCGAAGAATCCCTTAGCGACACGGTGGGAATATTATAATCGATTGAGGGAAAGCGATAGGAAATGAAAAGAAAGGAACGTTTTAAAATATGCCCAAACCTTCATCAACTTCATCGTCGTCGTCCTTCTTCGACTGCACTTCATGCTTTCTGGCTCTCGGAAGGAATTCCTGAAAAAGCAACAGTAACCTGCTTCTTTATTGGTACACTCGGTTGATTGATAGATCGACCGTAACCACTCACTATGGCCTGGGACAGGTAAGGTTCCTCCAGCAGGTCGTCCATTCCTAGAGGAGCGCCCTCCTTCTCCTTCTGTCGAACTACCGTATACCCTGGAAGTTTAAATTTGTATTCGCGCCTGATTCAGAATATATTTCTCACCTGCACCATTGGCTGCGTCGTGTCTGTACTGCATCAGCCGGGCGAAGTTCACCTGGTGCTGTCCTAGAATTTTGAATTTGAATTCGCGGGCGACCCTGATTCAGGCGCTCACTTCGGGACTCGGAGTTCACTTGAACCTGCAGCCGCTCGAGTTCGGCCTGTAGACCAGGAGCATTGGGAGAAGCGGAGGTTTCTGAAAGTGAGTATGATGTCATATCGTTGAAAAAAGAAGATTATCGGATTAGACGCGCAGTCAATGGATAAATACTTTCTGTGAAACACCAAACATGCATTTATGTATACCCATCTCTTCCAGAAATATTATGCATGTGGAGTGAATTGATATTCTGAGTAAGAACACTACCCCTGATTTCGTGACTGTTAGCCGGTTTCTCTCTCTCATATTTACATGCTATTTCGTGGCATTAATCGTCTATAGATGTAATTCATCTTATGTCTCATCAGCACTACATTTGGAACACATTTCATTTCAGATTACATAAGTAATAAAAGTTCCATCTTATTAAAATGAATAGCTTCATTATACATGTGCGTAGAATTTTAATGTATGTTTGTCTTTGATCTTTTAGAAAACATTCTGTTGTCTACCATGAGACAATAGAGACATACCCCTTACGGTGAAATGGACTTTGCGCAGAATTAGTGAGATTATGAAGGCGCATATGTTAAGTACATCATTACGGCGCAATTGTCCATGGCGTCGTTGCGGGGGATGAAACATCTTAGAGCACGTGAGAGTCGGAAATAGATAGTGTAATGTTCTCTCTATGCCAGAAGTGAGTAGAAGAAGAGAGGCAACTTTGTCCCGCCTGGACCCTGATCACCCTTGAAATATGCGCCTCCCGAGAGAGAGCCTCCGGCAATAAAGTTGACTCGACCAAATCGCTTTCCTTAGACATCTGAACACCTCAAGAGTGCATGGTAGAGGCAAGCCATGCTACGCAACGTGGAGAGTCCCGACCGAGGAGTAGTCGTCCTTTGCCTTCACCTCTACTACACCACGACGACGACTACTCAGGCAGCCTTCCATTGGCTGCCACCCCTCACTTGGGCCAGTGAGGTCAGAACTCAGGGAATTCCTAATCGTCATAATTTCTAACTGCACCATTTCGCGGCAACCGAAAGGATCAGACACCTGATTATGAATCTCGTTGACATCACGAACCCTCTGGCTCCCGATGTCCACCCCACGACGGCATGCACGTACAGATTCCATAAGCTCCATTTAATCATCCCACCAGCAAGACTTCCTTTGAAACTGGAAGCCCAAAGAAGAGGGACAACAACCGTTCCTCGGATCTCCCAGTAAACAATCACGGAGAAAATCATAAGAGAAGAGGTCATAACGACAGAAATGCGACAGCAGGGATACCAAATGGACGCTATGCTCATAATATCAGTAAAGAAGGACACTATTATCTATACCGAAGAATTCAACCGGCGTTTTTCCATCGGAGTATTTGCTCAAGATCAGCCATTCGAATCAGAACTGGCTATAAGAGACCACGACTGACAAACCCACCCCCCCCCTTTCCTTCACTAATCAACAAATTTTTATATAATATCCCTACACCTCAATTTCAATAAGGTAAATGATTACATATATTTAGACCAAATATTATAGATTTAACATACAGATATTCCATATTCCAGTATTTAGAAGTACAGTAAGAAGAAATTTTAGCCTTTCAGTCAATGAATAATTAAACTTTAAGAAACCGTAGAAGCCCACTAATTCCAATTTTTTTTACAGTCAGTCGACCAAAACCAGGCACGCTTCACGGGTTTCAAGGAGGATCGATACCACGAGCGAATTCACTCTAGTCCGGTTGTTGTTTTTCAATTGTATATGCATAATATTTGTCTCATAATATATTGATCATAATCTTTAGAACCATAGTCTAGAAATTCACATAGTATGCATATATTTGTTTAACAATTTTATTGGCAAGCATATTTGTTAGCAATAGTGAATGAGATTGCCACTCGTCAACTCTCCTCCCTCGTTTTCCACGCTCTGCATTTTCATCAAGCGTTTCCTCCTCTCTTTCCCATTTTTCCACCTGCGCACCTCCCTAACTGGTCATCTTAGGGGAGGCCAACGCAGTGCAGCATTGCTAAAAAGAACAAGGGGAATCGTTACCCCAGGGAGAGAGGAGGAAGGAGAGAAGGCAAGAAAGAGAGCAACTACAGCTGTTAGACGGGGATGAGTGAGGAGAGGGGATGAGAGAGGGTAGTCAGTGAACTACGGGTATGTAGCCTTGAACAGATGCAGATTCGAGGCCCTGTTGGCCTTAGGCTATATTGTATATATTTTGCGTAAAGCGTGCCCACCAGTACTCTGTGTTGGGGTTATTTCACGTATCACTGAGAAGGGCGAAATGCCGCTTACATACCTCTCAGGCAACTGAGTAGAAGGGAAGAGGACTCAGGCTATTAGTCGTCCTAACTAGGGATCGCATTATGGAACGATATTGACAGCCGTTCATTTCTAGCCGTCTAAATTCATTCCTAGCGGTCGTCTTTCACTTCCCAGCGACGACCGCTATTAGTGAACTTAGAAATATGAACTGAAATGAACGGCTGTCAATAACGTTCCATAATGCGATCCCTAGTCCTAAATGAACTGTTGCTCTAGTCTATGTATTTCCCAATTGAAACATATCTCATAACGTCGAAATAGCACGTAAAAGTGAGAGACCAGGGTGGCATCAAGGTGTGAGATGCGTACTAGGAATAACAGTTCAGATAAGATGCATAATAGTGCCGGTGTTCGCTCGCGCTCGCGGCATTCTGGTTGTGCTTCCTTTCTCGAGCGCGATTAGCTCACTTTATCCACCTTGACTCTCTTCCTCTCCTCACGCCATTCTGATTACGTCTGACTTTGCCTGGGCTTTATTGTGGGAGACTATTGCCGGGAGCGAAGCATTAGCCGGTCCTCGTGGTTGAAGCGACCGCTCAGACAGGAATCCCCTGTTGATCCCGTCAAGACTACGAGGGCCAGAACACACGAATAAGAGACACTGTAACGGCGTTCTTATGTTTCGCCTGAGTAGGAACTACTATTGGCATCTCGACTAAATACTCTTCGGTGTATGTTTCAATGCAGCTATATATTTTAAGATACACATTCTATCAAACATAACCCATAAAATGGTCAGTCTGCTAAAACGAGTGAACACTACAGTTTAAAAACAGTAGTATAGTGCGTCCGTCCGATCCACTCAGCGCGGCGGTCTACCGATCGTTGAGAAAACCGCTCATCGGAGACTAGACGAATGACAAATGCACTTTACTACCGTTTATGAAACCCTAGTGAGCACTAACCAATCTTGGCTGCTTTCGCCTTGAATTCTTCCTCTTGTTTCTCTTCTTGAACATCTTCTTTGTTGATTTCCTCCTTCACTGTGTGAACTGGCGCGGTTGGCTGCGCGCCTGAATCAGGGAAGTTACAGTAATCCACCCTGAGATCAATCAATACCGAGAATACCATAACCGGAGAAACCGATACTGCACCAATACTTTCTTACTCAGTCTAGACGACAATCAGGTGTGAATTCGAAATTCAATCAATATCCGCCGATACCGTACCTTGTCCGGTGCCTATCCGAAGGAAGTTGGGGTTCGGCCTGCGTGTGGTGGGCGCTGGAGTGGGGCGGAATCGAGTAAGGGCGACGTCGGGCTGAAACAAATTTTATTTAAGACAAAAATATGTTTCATGATTGCTATATTATGTCACACTAGAATAAACATTTGATTTTGCGCTGCGTACATGGGGCGATATATAAAAGATCCAATGCTAATAAAGTTGTAGTGTTGGGTTATTGGTTTGGAGATAAGGAATTATGCATACCATAGGTTGCATTTTAATAGGTCGTAGGCATTTTAGGGATATTAATTTATGGGTACCCATAAGAATAATTCAGAAGCAAATTGAGCAACTGTTGTTTAAACGGACTAACATCGTCATCCGGATACAGCTGCTTCAGTGCCTCCCTTCTATCCGCCTCCCATGGATCATCGACAACGTCGTAGTCGGCATTGGCTAAAAGACGTACTCAATTAAAACTGTACTCGAAAAATGCAAGCGTTCTCATAAAATCAAGTACAATTTTATGAAAACAAAAAAAGCTACCTGCAGTTCGACTGCTTTGCGGTCTTGAGTGGTTGTAAACCGAGTTGAAGCACGGTTCGGTTTCCTGGAAGAACTTGTGATTTTTTTTTACATTTTAGAACTATCATATATGTTTCACACCGAATTTATTACGGCCTCACTATTTAATAGTTGATGTTGAGAGAGCAAGCAGTCTCTTATAAAAAAAGAAAATACTATATATTCACCTGGTTGGTTCCAATGCAGCTGAATCCTCGGACCGTATTGCACGCTCTCACTCGTATCCTTACATTGTTGACACAGAACGACCAGGCCGACCAAGCGGCCCACTTTGAACCGAAGACTGGAAAAGAACAAAGATCAAAGTACAAAAGATCAGAGATCGAGAAATCAAACTACACTCACTATCTGTGTCGCGCTCGAACGGCGCCGGACGAACAAAGGCCTGGAGCTCCTTTTCACGTTCGCTGAATTTTACGGATATGTTTCTAATTTGCTGTTTATCAGCTCAATTTAAGGATTCTACTAGGGTGGGCATTTCGATGATATATTGACAGCCGGGTCACCCTCCCGCCGTCTAACTTCATTCTTTAGCGGTAGTCTCATATTATGATAGACGACCGCTAAAGAATGAAGTTAGAAGGCGGGAGGATGACCCGGCTGTCAATATATCATCGAAATGCCCACCCTAGATTCTACGATCAATCGTCCGATGTTTTTGTAAAGAATACTATTATTTCCAACAAAATACCTGGCGTCCTCAGGCTGACCGATGACAGATGCTGAAATAAATTCATATTTGTCTAATTACTTTAATTATTCCCTTTAATTTTTGATCATTGTTTCATTTGTTTACTCCCCACCACTCTCTCCAACTTTCGCCGCAATTTCACTCTCGCTCCCAGTGAAAGTTGTGGTGTAGGCACAGGGTGAAAGTGCTTAGAGCGCTTAGTAGGTCATCATTTCTCATTTCCCCTCCCTGGATCAGCACTTTGACTTGCTGAATTGCCGCCCAGAATGCTAAACATCGCAATGGCGACGATAAACATCGTAGGTCATAAAATGGCCAGCAGCTTGGAACGAGAAATCGGAACGGGAAAATCATCACCGATTATGGCTGCCAAGACGATTAATCCAATGGCGGCACGCCGGCAGCGCATCGTTCTGATGTTATGGGAGTTCCAATGATCCTTTGTTATCCTACTCGTTTATCTATGCGGTCTTCCTGTTTCCCGTGGCTGGTGGTGCTGTGCGCCTCAAAATCATGCAAGTAATATTCATGTATACGGAATTGAAAGTCATCCTTTATATGATGAGCGTGAAACCTATCAAAAATCATGGCTATTTAATGGTAAGAGAAACGACGAAATGGTACGCAATTTATATAGAGAGAGCTCGAGATGAAATTAAGAGAAGGTCAGTATTCGATATATCAAGTTGATTTACATGAAAAAATAGCAGGGTTCTAGAAAGGCAATCAAACACATTTGTCATTCGTCTAATCACATTTCACTTGAGCTCAGTAGAATGGATCATTTCAATAGCGATCAGAAGAATGGCAAATGCCCTTTACTGCCGTATTTCAAAAAGAATGAGAAGGGCAGGAAGCGATTATAGGACGGGTAGAAAGGCAGGATCAACATGGACCATTGCGCGCTAATGGTGAAATTGACACTTGCGCCATTGTTATCTTTTTGCCCTTGCATGACATGAGCGCTCGGTTGCACCTTTAAGGCGAAAATGCAATGCTGCCGTCGTCTATGGGATTGCAATACGATAGATCGATAGAGATTATGATATCCGGAAGCCACGCAGAAGCTCTACAACAGTTAGGATAATAGAGACATTGGCGGTCCATGTAAAGCACATGTGTACATTTAATTTTTGCAGATAGTAAGGAGAGCAGAATACCGATGAATTGCTATTTAGAACGTCCGTTACCAATCAAAACGGCGCGCCGCTCAGGCTGAGCGGCTCAGCGCCGCGATTTCGCAATAGTGGTCAGACATACAGACTGACAAACACGCCGTTTATGTATAAGTATGATTTGTGTTTTCATCGGCATAATATCAGCGAACGATCGCAGAGTACATCCGAACGACTATTTATTACGCCTGTGAAGCATAGCTGAAAGTTCGATCACACACCGTGCGAAATGAAAAAAAAAATAGTGAAAAATATACTAGGGTGAAGGGAACAATCTATGGACCGTTTTTCATCCGTGCGCACCGGTGAGTAATTTGCATTCGCTCATCGTAGACGACCGGTCGACAGGGAGCACAGATAAAAGTCAGTCCAAAAGTCGTACCCTACTCGGGGGTGAACTAAAATTAAATACTGCGTCGATATAACTCACGTTCAAAGGAAACGAGCGTCATTTCTAATTCTTCTTTCTTCAAAGAATATCTTTTTTCACTCTGTGCAATGGAAAAATACTAACGATGCAAAAAACAACTTGAAAGTGGAGAAGTAATATTTCTGTATGAATACTAAGACAGAACTATTCAATGATATGTTTCACTCTGACTAAAAATCTGCGCGTAAATTTATCGCATAATATTGCGAGTACCCCATCTCTATTTAAAAAAAAATCAAAATCCTATGCGTATCCTTTCAGGATAGCGGAGAAAGGACGAGAGAGCGAAAGTCAACTCGCATTTGAGACATCGAGATAAGTGAAAGGTAAAAGTGACAGTGAGATAAATGAAGATCTATCATCGAAAGACTTGCAAGTATCTAGTGCTTACTAGGGTTTCTAAATCGGGAGTAGAGTGCATTCGTCTGTTGTCTGTTTCCCGAGGAGCGGTTGTCTCATTCATGCAATAGGCAACCGCTCCTCTTGAATCAGACAACAGACGAATGCACTCTACTCCCGAGTTAGAAACCCTAGTGCTTACGTCTTCGTACCGAAGCGAAATTGCCGAAGAAAATATAAAAAAATTGTGGCGAAAATAACGGTTAAACGGTAAAGTTCTAATTCTTTCAAACGCATTCGCTGAGGAAGAGAATCTAATGAGGCAGGTCCTTTCAGGGAGATTCGATACCGGTGCTTCCTAGCCATTTTCCCCGGTTCTAGTTCTTTCGTGGCAAACCACTACCAATTACCGACACTGCAGGGATGGCACCTTGATGTGAAAGAGAATACCGAGGGGACATATGAGTGCGAAAGACAGGAGCGCCATTGTAATTCACGCAATAGTGGTGACATGAGCCGATGTGCCATAATTTCAGAGATCAATAGTCCATTTCGCCATTACGGCGCAAAAGTCCTAGTTGTGAAATCGACGCTTGAGCTTCACAACATTATTCCAAGCAAGCGAAAGTGATAGCGAAAGTGCTTAGGATAAGTGAAACTACTGATGGGAAGCGAGGGATAGACTTTCAACGTATCAAGCGATCGGGAATGAACGAATTGAACTAGGTCGGGGGGATGAGCGTCTCAGCAAGGAAAAGCCGGGAAAGAAGATGGGATAAGGGGTAGGGTGTCGCTAATGGGACGATATTGATAGCCCTTGCTTCCTAGCCATCTAAACTCTCACTTCGCAGAGATGACCGCTAGGAATGCAGTTAGACGCCTCGGAATCGACGGCTGTCAATAGCGTCCGTTTAAATAGCGACACCCTAGATAAGGGACTAAAAGTAAATCCCGGCAAGAGATGATCGATATGGCGATAGGCAGGGGCATTAGCGCCACAGTGGCGAAATGAACGATATGGACCAGAATCGATGACGCATTTCATTATGACGGCGTAAATGTTAATAAAGTTATGAATTGGAGAGGTGTAGGCGCCGAATTAAAAGAGCGTAGAGTGACGGCTGATGAAGTGCTCAAGGCTAGGCATGATCAAAAGGTGCCTCGAATCACTGGTGCATCTGCCTATTACACTGGCGCAACATTTCAAAGCTTAATTGACGTTGGTCCCAGAGATACAATTTTCAGAAGGATGAATTTATGTTTCAAATCATGCATTTGTTGGCGAAAAAGGCAGAAATGCAGTATCATCAGACTTTGCATGGGTTTCTATAATAAATCGGTAAAAAGAGGCATTTCTAATTCGTCAAGTCCTGCAAATACATGACAATAGGGACCGTATGCACGAGAAAAAAGAAGCCAATTGCACAAGGATCAATATCAAAAAGGGGGTTTGGTGCAAGAATTCCATGACTAATTGTAAGCAGTCGTAGACTTGGCATTGAGAGAGACAACAACGGCGCGAAGAGTCGCAGAGAATCAAATAAACGGCTACTCCCGGATGCCGACCGATCCGAACTGTCGATAAGCGCCGGAATGCCGAGACTTTTAGCGACGCTAAACGGCGCAACTTTCTCCTCCAATTCTCTCAAGATTCCCGCGTATTTCGCTTTTCCCGACTTTCCAAATGCCCCAAAATCGCCCGAAACCCCGAGGCAAGTTCCTCGTTAGACTCCTAGAGCATGCATTTATTGGCATTTAGTGCCCATAGGCAAAGCGCAATTCGCGACGGGACCCAGTTGACAGCGTTCTTTAACGGGAGTTGACAGGGTTCTTTAACGGGGCGAGCGAAAGTGAGAGGATCGCGAACCTTTTGACACCTTTCACTTACACATAACAATGGCTGAATCTGCATGCAAATCTACAAAACGGGACCGGTGGTAATTCACGGACGGTGGGATTGTATAGAATCTTGTATGTGATTTATGCTTTGGAAGATCACCTACCGTCCATAGAGAATAAAGCGGTCGTTTTCTCCAAATTTATGTGAATTTATCATATAATCACATAAACTGAACTAACTCCTTTCAATGACAATATTTTGAAAAACGGTAAACTGCAAAGTTGCTCGTCTTAATGAGATGAGCAACTTTGCTGTTGACTATGAATTGATATCTTCAAGGACAAAAGAGATCGTACTGATGTTATTCATGCGACTGGGCGCTAATGGATGGGTAGGGTAGGGGGAGGGGAGAGGATGGAGGGAAATAGCGCCCAGTCGCATGAATAACAGCACTACGATCTCTTTTGTCCTTGAAGATATCAATTCATAGTCAACAGCAAAGTTGCTCATCTCATCAAGACGAGCAACTTTACAGTTTACCGTTTTTCAAAATATTGCCATCGAAAGGAGTTAGTTCACTTTATGTGATTTTAAGATAAATTCTCATAAATTTGAAGAAAACGACCGCTTTATTCTCTATGGACGTTACAGCGCTTCTTTTCGTTGGTCGGAGAGTTCAGTCCTTTGCTTGTTCGGGGTGTAAGTAAACGCACAGATGGTGGAAGTAAACAGGAAACATCAAGCAAACATATGCCATGGACATCTAAGCCATAATGCTGAATTATACAGATGCAAATCATGTTCTGAAGTGAAATGAAGCATTTTTGGGTAAATCTCATCAAAAGAGCTTGGAATTTCCTGACTGCCAACGCTAAAATCCGTAAGTCAGAGAGTGCGAGGGGCGATAAACGGAGCAAAACGAAGGATTGCAAGTAGATACCTGCAAAAGAACTACGAAGTTCATTCCTTTTCTCTTAATCATTCTGGATCGGTTGTCTATCATATGCGTCACAACTAGGGTGTCGCATTCAGTCACTTCTCCACCATGCGAGACCGGCGCGGTCTAGAATGAGTCTCGCGAGATCGCTGTATGCAATGTAAATGTTGCGAAAATCTCGTTCTCGCAGTGGTCTCGCATTCGCTGCTAGGGCTGGTAAGGGACCGGTGTGTGGGAGAATCAAAGAAAGAATAGTCTCGCGAGATCTCGCATCTATGCGAGATTCTCGCACTCAACTCCGTTCATTTCATTGATTCTCGCGAGACCGCGCGGTCCTATTTATTTTCATGCGAGATTCCCGTTCTCGTTCTCGTACGCATTTCCCTAGTCACATCCGATCGGGAATGAATTAGAGAAAAGGAACGTACTACGTAGTTCCTTTGGAGGTATCTACTAGGGCGTTCTAAATCGGTAAATCTGTCGTTATTCTTATCCGCTGAGTTGTTGTCCGTCACGGCAAGAGACAGCCGCTCTCCAGAGAAGAAATACGACAAATTTACCGATTTAGCACCCCTAGTCTCTACTTGTTAGGGGTGAAAATGAAAGGTCGACCCGTCCTTTTCTCCATTTCTAATTATGAACAGTCACAACGCATTCACATCCAATTTTCTATCCGGGCGAGGAACTCAAAAAGTCGGCTCGAGGAGAAGAAGGGAAGAGAGGAGAATGATGGAATGATGAGCATCTTTAGCGTTAGCTTGGCATAATCGGGAAACTTTCACTCTCGTTTCAACGGTGGATGTCTCCCTAGGCTGTAGATAATATGTACTTACCTGCAAAAAGGAAAGGTATATATGAGTGGTGTTAATGAATCCTAATTGATTATCAAACATCTTCGTTCCAAAATCGAAAAGGATGTTCTCGACACAATTTACTTCAATGCTGTTGCACATCCCAACAGCGTAGCAAATAAAAAAGTATTACATTGATCAAAAGGCCTCCATAGAATATTTTACTGACATTGAAGTAGTAAAAATCATTCTGCAAATGACCATGGCGCAGGCGTTTGTGAGCACCAGGGCTCCGGCATCATGGAAATATTATTTATTTTTCCATAAATTGGTTCCACAATCTCTCTATGGCACCAGCACAACTCGAGTGTTCTCAGAATCAAAATTATCATTGTCTCGACAGTCATAAACGTTTGAGGATGGGATTAGGTTTTAATTGACCAATACCACTGCCTTTCGTGATGTTTCCTCTCTATAGTCGCGCACAAGACACAAAGATTTCATCGTTGCAATGATCCATTTTTCAACCGTATTGGGCACACTGCTTTTCCTAATCTCTTTCGAGCTCCTGTCTTTCCTGTGTATAAACGAGTGTTCGAAAGAGATTGGGATGGATGGGATACTCGGAGATTCGACTTTTTGCCCCTTTATCCCATTCTCCTATAACATGGACATCTATGCATTGTGCAATAACGAGAGCTCATAGCGGAGACTTCATATGAGCTGGCTGGATCGTGGATGGTCACTGGATTAGAGCGACATGGCTGAAATGGCACTAGGATTTCAAACAGGGTATTAGGCCACGAACATTCTAAAGAATGTAAGAGGATAATGGACGTGAGTACCATTTACATTTGCGCCAAACTGATGAAATAGGAGATCGAACGTGAATTGAAGCAGAATGATTACTTTTTGGTTAGGCGTCATAAAAGGTGTATTTTGAAATACAGTCCAGCCCAATCCCCCAAGCAAAGGGGGATCCCCTGACGTCCCCTTTTCTCGAAAACTATGCATTTTCTAAGAATCTGAAAAATGCTTTCGTGTTCTACAATTTCTACAACGCGAATTTTATTTCTTCACCTGGAAGTAGCTAGAATTTTTGAAAGAAATTCGGCCTAACAATAACACCTAATTCAAACTGCTCTAATTTAGTCAGTTTCCATCGGATTTAGCTGATTGTAATTTTGTCAGCTTAATGGAGTCCTTATCCTTGTATTTAGACAAAATTTGGATTAATTAGAGTATTTTGAATTTGGTATTATTGTTAGGCCGAATTTCTTTCAAAAATTCTACCTACTTCCAGGTGAAGAAATAAAATTCGCGTTGGGTTACACCAGAAGCGTAATTTTTTGTAGAACACGAAAGCATTTTTCAGATTCTAAGAAAATGCATAGTTTTTGAGAAAAAGTCCAGGGGATGTCAGAGGATGCCCCTTTGCTTGGGGGATTGGGCTGGACTATATATGTACACGTTGAATCATATGATATGAGGTAATCAAACTGGCAACTCTAGCCTCTACCATTTCACAATAGCGGCGCAATGGTAAGTCACCACTATAAAGGAATAAAGAAAAAAATGAGAATAAAGGCGAAAGTATTGACGATGCCAGGAAGGCTTTCACAAGAACATGAAAATATTAGGTTGTAAAGAAAGTCTTTGTGGATTTTTTAAAACACGTTTATCTTTATTTAGAGAAGCTGCACCGTTTAACTGTGTACAGTTATGTATAGTAGGCAGGCATGCCTTTATGGCACAAATCATGCCAGATTGCATGCGTCTTCTTTCTGGAGTTATGACAAAAATGAAAATTTCGACCACTTCGCAGCTCCTCAACATCGGATTTCTCAATTTTTCCCGGACTTTTAAGCAAAGCATATATGTTAACTAGTGGGTTATATTAAGGATGGGAACTGTCCTCACCATATCCTAGACGGACTTTTAATTCTGAGCTATGGCTACGAAGTTCCGATGGGGGTAAAAACAGTCAAACGGGTGGTGCTTTTAGAAATAAATGTACAGTTTGGCGGAAAGGAAACGATAACAAACGGAATGGGCGCAGGTTAATATCCTACTCTTGTACTGTCCATATAATCTAATGCGCAAGTTGCACCCGAAATATGATTGAACAGATTGGTGTAGCTTTTGAAAACGAAATGTCACTCTTTTTCGGGTGAAAATGCTTTTTTTACTCTTTTCAAAAACAATTGCCCTGAAAAACTCGGCTGGGAAATCTCTCACTGGGGCCTGGTATTGTTCATGACACGACTCATGCATATGCACAATTCGTTTGGACCGGAAAATTCACTTCGTGAAAATACAGCTTGAGAAATTATCCGTGGTCTTCACGGCAACTATGGACTTTGAAAGCCTACTGCTTGCTGTGTTGCAGGCATGGAGCAGCTGCGCTATGCGTAAATGTTGGCCAAAGCTAGACAACAATTATGAACTTCATAATTACTCTCTAGCGTTCACTGGGATTTTTCTGTGTTGGAATAACAAAATCCACAAAGACTTTCTTTACAACCTAATACAAAACCAATTATTTCCTATTAAGATATATATATAATAGGGATTCTAAATCCGTTAATTTGTCGTCGTTCTTCTCCGGAGCGCTGTTATCTCAATGGACAATCGCTCACCAAATTTTGAACCCCTATTACTGAAGAAGGGATAGTGACTATGAATTTATCAGTTACGTTTCAACATATGCTTAAATAATCTGGTAATTCGAAAGATTTCAATTGGGTTCTGAAACTTAAATTTTAAAAATAACAGTACTGCAGTGAGAGTAAAGCGTTTCACCTTCAGGTTCCCTGCTATGTTTCGCCCTGCTGATACTCTTCACTTTCATGCTAGCAGTGCCTACAATTCTCGTCGCCCTGTTCCCTGAACCCATCCACATCAAAGCGTACGGTAGGTGTTATTTATTTTAATTCAAATTAAAATTACATTTCTTTAAAAATTAAATATCTAATTAGTTTGACTACTGTGTAACGTAGCGCATAAAGTAACCAAAGTTCCAACAGCAGTTGCAATGTTAGCGTAATGTCGATAGTTGACGTTGGCCAAAGTTCACTTCCTCTACATCGTCGCTCGACTTGTTAATGAAATTGCTCTCTGCCAGGGGCGCGGTCCAGGGAAATGATGTAGGAAGATAATATCAATTGAAGATCTTATACTCACAAAAATAGTGCTCGCCTAATGGGAAAAATAGGGCGAATGCAAAAAATGACGTTGGGCACGTGATTGCTGCTGTTTGATCCAGAAATTAGGGCGTCGCTGATGGTGACTATATTGACAGTCGCTATATCGAACCGTCTTTTTTTCTGTTCGAAATGGCGGCTGTCAACATAGTCACCATCAGCGACACCCTACCAGAAATGCACGTGTTTTTCTGAAGATGTGTTTCCTAACAGCCTACTTTAAGACACGTTATTTTTTCATCGCAAGTTAAAATCGAGGGCAAATTTTATGCTGATCATGTCTGTGTCCGTAACTCTAACGACAGCTGAGATAACAGGGGTCGGCCTCGAAAAAATCGACATTTTCGTCAATTTTTAAAAAGACCTCATCGTATGATTCTAGTATGTGAAAGCCGAAGCAATTCTACACAACATATTTTTTTAAGAAAAAAATTTAAGTATACTTTTGTTGGGTAATTGAGGCCAAAGTTGTCTGATCACCCCTATTTTGGGGGCAGAACTGGTTTGTTCCAGCGAAACTTGGCTCTATTCTCAAGCGTGGCTGTAAGACCCAGTTTTTCTTGCTCTACCCGATGTGGGGTGTTGACAGTGTTGTATGCCACTTTGATCCCAGGGCACTTTCCCACTTTTTGGACCATGACCCCGGGGTCATGGTGAAAATGAGAAAAACTTTTTTGTCTTTTTAATGGGCTGGAAATTTGGTTTTAGGGTAAATCGACCCCGTAGATCACGAATCTGAGGTCGGTTTGACATGAAAAAATTTCGTTGCCTCAGGGCATTAAAAAATTGGAAAAAA